>QAOA01000512.1:144745-239183 GCA_003255065.1 Cercis canadensis
AAAAAATATATTTTACTCAAAAAAATATTTGTAATGTGTGTTAAAATTTGGATTGGAGGTAGATTGTAATTTTCTCGGCCAATTTTATAATACACAATACAAAATGCTACAATTGTAAATTGATAAACATTCGGAGACAAGGGATAATATATATTGTCACTTATATGGAAGCATCAAGTTCTCTAGTTTTCTTACTAAAATTCTATTGGGAACAAAAAGGTCAAAAAAAAAAAAAATTTATGTGGATAGGAAACAAGTTACCAGTAAGGGTAGGTTTAGTAGAAAAAGTTAATTAACAAGGGTAAGTTTTATGAGAGTATAATTTTATGGTATCCTTTAATTTGAAGGCAATTATATTCCCGGTCCAGAACATTATTGATGATCATTTTGAGTACCTAAAGACAGTGTTTCAGTTTGATATTATCTGTGAGTGTTGTTTTCAGATTAAATCAGTGGATATTGAAGGCCTTCCAATGCATGGAACCCAGGAGGATCAAAATCCATTGAATATGGTGTATCCTTCAACTTGAAATCTTTGCCGCAACGGGAACACTCTTACATGTGATTGTAACACAAAACCAAAATCCTAATGTTATCTTCAGATTTAATTATTGGAGTAAAGCTAAAGTCTATCTGGTCTCTCCACAATTTTGATGGCCTTAAATGAAACTTTCATGTCTTTGTCTTCGCAACAAGATTACAACCCAATGCAAATGATGTCCTGAAAACTTGAAATCTTTGTCTCAAGGGCAAGATTCTTACATATGATTGTAACACTCAGCATTGTTTGTTCCTATTATAGCCTAATCAGACACAACCAAAGTGGTCATTGAAGAACTGCAAGCTCTGACTTGGGTCAGTTGTCAGTCCCAATTGTCACTTTTCCAAGTCCCACATCGGATAATAATCAAGCTGAAGGAACCCTTATATAAACCATGCATTGAGCTACTGCTTGCCGAGTCATATTGCGTTGGCTTGTAACCTAAGTGGGGGCATTAAAGTGGTGGAATAAAGCTTTGGCTTGCTTGGTTGGACTAGTGTGTGCACCATGCTGGCTTGCCCATTCCAAGTTGAGATTTGGGTTATGTGGCCTGGGCGAAGGCTTAGGCTTCTTAACTCCTAAAGCGGAGGGAACCGCATGAGGCTGGTTTCACAGAGCAATGCAAACTTCCCGCTCCCAACAGTGGAAGGATCACAAGCTGCTGCTTCACTAGCCCACCATGCCAAGCAAGCCTGGCTCCATTGAACCACCACTTTTTTTTATTAATATTTATTTTTACTTTTATTTTAAGAAGGAAAGTTCACCAAAGGAAGACAGCACAATGCTTTCACAGTTTCACTCATTATAAATTTAATCCTCATTTTTAAAGACTATTTATCGTTACCGTAAGACTGCAGTATGATTCCAACAGGTCAATTTTGAATAACAGATTCTATCGTTGAAGTTCTTCCTTTCATATTTGTTATGTGTGTGTTGTAACGTTTTTACTTATATGTTATGTTTTAGTTATCTGGTTGAATATGAAAAATAAAAGGGGACGTTTGTTTAGAATATTTATATATAGAGAAGCATTAACCACTTCTTAACTCGATTAACTACGTTTATATGTGATTAATCAAGCCAAGAAAGTGGTTAATGATTCTCATTGCTTAAATTTAGTATCTAGCTGGAAAGTTTGGTAATAATTGTCCCAAATAAAAGTAGGTGAGACATTCTGTAGCCCTACAATACTATACATTCTTTACAAAGAAACTCCATAAGATATAATCGGCCTGTGTCTTTTTGAAAGTGCATAATTAGGGAATGTACAATGCAATGTAACGTGAAATTTACTTTATCGGTTTCACTCACACTCGGCCACATATTGAACTATTTTTAGCATGTCTAGTTTTGCTTTTACCAGCACTCAAAAGTGATTCTGGGTGCGAGAAAAGCTACATTCAGTAAAACCAAACATGCACTTCACCTGCTCTTAGGACAAGTTCTAAGTGATTCTAAGGCTTAGCAGGTAATAAAATATAGAAGTATTGCATGTGCTTTTAAGAGGAAAACAACCTGGAAAACAAGTAACTATGGCAGCCCTGCACAGTATCTAACAGAGGTGCTGTTTGACATGCTTCCTCAAATGCACGATTCATCCATTTCTCTAAGATAGCTTCAGCAATGATAGCAATCTGATGCTGCAATACTGCTGCACCCAGGGGTCCGACCAAATTTAACCTTGTAGCAGCAGAAATCACATCTCTCATTGTAATGAACATGTAAGCTCTTTGGGAAGTGATACTATCAAATCCAAGTGCTCCACATATGAGTCCAAATATTGGTGCATGGTGAAAAGATACAACCCCTGACCCAAGAGAAGTCTGTCTCATGGTTTTAAGAGAGGGAACCTCAGAAAACACAGATGAAGCCACCCTCATTAGTGCAGATCCTTGCGCAATTGATGCCTTTCGTCCAACTTCATTAGTTAAAGTAGCATCCAAAATTTTATCAAGTTTATGCCAGGTTTCTAAATTGGGTGACTTGGCAGCTGAATACACAAAAGGAAGGAGTAAGCTTCCTGTATTCTCCAAGACATGGATAACAAAATTCTTAAGCTCGTCGGGGCCAGAAACTAGGCATGACTGAACTGCTGCTTCAAGGCCAAAAGAATGAGCAAATCCGCCAGTTGGGAGAAGAGAATCAAGCAATTGCCATTGACTCCACTGCAAAAAGGAGTCTGCTAGGCAAGGTCTGTCACTCATTGTATCTATCTGCATTGGAGAATGATAGTCTCTCTGACACTGATCAGGAACATCTTTGATTATTGCCAGTGCCTGAAGGAAGAAGCCATGCCTACACATTCAACACAACATAGAACAATGCCAGACATCTTTTGAAAATGAACTCTACAAAGTATTTTAAACACAGAAAAAAAATGCAAAATGGAACTCATCTCTGCCAACCACTAATAGGAGAATGTGCCATTTATGAACAACAAAAATTAAAGCACTCTTGACCAGAGTAGAGTTTTGTTGAAAATTCTATCATAAACACATACTATAAGCTCATTAAAAACCATTGTAAGGAATCGTAAAACTCTAATTGACAACAAATACCAGCAGTTTTAGAATGGCAACAATCTATTCAGGAAAATAAAAATAAAAAGTTTGTCACAAACTCCTTTTCTTTTTCCCTTTACAGGCTTCTCAAGATAACCATGTAGGAAACTTTACTTCTATGATAATCAACTAAGGTAGAAGAACCCTGAAAATGTCCATTACCCCATTCATAAAAGAAATAAATTTAAGTGGGAGGCCAGAGACTTAAACCAACAGAATTTGAAGATAAAAAGTGACAAGTACTTTGCTTGCTTGGTAAGTCAAATTATAAACAAAAACAGTTGGTCTAACAATCTTGGTTGGTTAAATTAATTGGTTGGGTCTACCTAGACATTGAAGATGCATCATTATTTCATCTCTGTTGGTAATTTAAAAAGGAAGATATGGATCCTAACAGCAGCATCATGCATGGACCAAGCTTCAGCATTCTTTAAAGTTTTTGTTGATAGCAAGCCAAATAGCTAAGCCAAGTACATAGACCCTAACTTTCCCATTTCCTATTCCATGGGTCTTACTTACCATGGTCTATGATCTTTCTACAATAATTCATGAGGGAAGGAGGACAAATATTAAATCATATCTATGAAGTACCAAGTCAATTCCACTATGCTTTTTCATTTGCAAGTTTTACAGAAAGATGTTACTTATACATCTTACAAAAGTATGAAGACCACATAAAAAGAAGAATATGAACTTATAAACATGAGAGATATGGAAGTTTTGGCTTTTTTTATTTCCCTTTCTTTTTTTTTCCTTTTAACCAACAATAATTTCAGTTTTAGCCGCACAAAAAAAAATTCAATCTATTCAGACCCATATTGTACAAAATCTTCAAAAATGATATCGTAGTTACTAAGGTTACAAAATATTAGCCTGCGTGTTAGAATCATATTGCACTGGAAAGGAAGAACTTGAACAATTGATGAAGGAGTTTCTCAAGAGTGTGATTTGAGACAAACTGCTTCTGTATTACAAGTAAACAGGCTGCACACCTGCACTGTGGTTTTCTCCGTGGCCTTCCACCTANACATCTTACAAAAGTATGAAGACCACATAAAAAGAAGAATATGAACTTATAAACATGAGAGATATGGAAGGTTTGGCTTTTTTTCTTTCCCTTTCTTTTTTTTTTCCTTTTAACCAACAATAATTTCAGTTTTAGCCGCACAAAAAAAATTTCAGTCTATTCAGACCCATATTGTACAAAATCTTCTAAAATGATATCGTAGTTACTAAGGTTACAAAATATTAGCCTGCGTGTTAGAATCATATTGCACTGGAAAGGAAGAACTTGAACAATTGATGAAGGAGTTTCTCAAGAGTGTGATTTGAGACAAACTGCTTCTGTATTACAAGTAAACATGCTGCACACCTGCACTGTGGTTTTCTCCGTGGCCTTCCACCTAACATCAGCAAAGGAAAAACAGACCTTGAATCTAAGACTTGTGGTCTTGGGATTAACTAGTGGCCCTGTTCATGAACTGGAAACCCATAATATACCTATATTCTCCAGTCCCAAGGCAACGGGAGCAGTAACTAAGACCACTTCCACCACAAGTCCTACACCATTTTGGCCATTCACCTTCTGGGAGCATTTCCAAATGAACAAGGTTTGTCCTTCCTCTTCCATAACACTGGTGGCAATCAACTCTTCCACTCCCCTCACAAACCACACAAGGTGGATCTGGCTTCTTTCTTCTTTTTCTCTGAACATTTGACTCTGTTCTCACGACCCAAGATGGCTTTGTAAGCGAGAGATGAGGCAATGTGTTCGCAGAGTGAGGAGGCAGACCATTGAAATTAGTGGCCTCAAATCGGATTGTTGGTAATAAACTCAGTGTTTTCAGTGCCATGTATGCCAGTGAAACTCCAGTGTCTACTCCAACTTCAGCAGAGAAATCTGAAACGAATGAGATACCTACTTACTGTGATCTTCCAAGTTCCAACAAACATTGCTTGCATATTGATCAGTAAGTCATGAACATGATTGCGACTGCAGGTACTTTATCAGGGATGTTGTTCATAAACAAGTCACATCTTTCAAGCTATTGAAGATGTATCATTTTTGTATCAATATTCCCTGATGTTAATCAGAGATAAGGGCACCCAACAGGAGCATTATCCATGACTAACAGTATTAACTAATCTAACACTATGTTCAGAACCCTTGAAATCATAGAATTTATTTCATTCATAAATGGAATTCTTCACAGAACATGCTCGGAACCATACTAACTTAAGATTTCAACTCATTTATGAATTATATTTTAAGTAATATACGATAATTTGTAAATTCTATCACTTTTGATATGATTTATAGCTCATTTACTTTAAAATCAACTCATTCCATTTTCATAAAAGAGATGCTCCAACATGGTGAGGTGAGCAGATGTAATGAAGGAAACCAGTATTTCCTTTTTTGTTTTCTTCATGATATTGCCTGAAATTCAATTTTAAGGGACCACTGTCAGAATAACACAAAATTCTATGGGTGTTCCCATCACCTATACTTTTGTTTTTTGCAATGGCCTACCAGGCTACCACAGAGAGGAAAAAGATAATCATAGCTTCCATATGAAGTCAATTCCATCATGATTTTCTCTACCTGATCAATGAATTAAGAACCCGTTTGCTCTTAAAGGAGTATTTCACTTTTGTCCAGATTCCAAGTGTTAGTAATCCAAAAATTTCTAAGTACATAAAAAATGAAGGATCCAAAAGGAACAAGGAAACAGAAAAGCTAAGAACAACAGGAAGCTAGATATCAGAGCATTAAAAAACAGCACCAACATCAAATCCCACCAAGCAATTTTTACATGGAGAAACAAAAAGACACAGTGCGCTAATCAAAATTTGAACTTGAAAAAGATTAGGCTATGGAAGCTTACCAGTGAGAGCTGAAGTTGAAGAATAGAAGTATCTCGGTTCAACCACAGCACGTGAGTCCTGTTGCGCACACGAACGAGAGAGACTGGTGATTTGTGAGAAAAGACCAGGACCGTGCCTAGTCGAGTTTCTACTCCTGTTTCTGCTCTTATCTCCTATTCGCAGCAAACAGCAACTTCTTCCTTCTCAGTTCTCACCTCTGCAGTTAAAATTATATATATATTTTGAATATCATATTAATTTAAGTTTATTTTTTAAATACTTAATCTCGGAAAAAAAGGCATTTCCGTTCTAAATATGTGGTTATATCATATCAAAACAAAATAATTATATAGTACCAATGATATTTTGGTTATTTCATATGAAAAGGAAGGCACTAAACTAGAAATATCTCATATTTAAAATTTAAATGTATTTTCCTCCAACATCAAATACTTAAAAATAATAAAATATATTAATTTTTATTTTTATATTTAAATATTATTATGTAAAATTATAGACACTAATAATAGTATAAAAACAAGTATACATACAGCACAATCATTTCAAGAAGCTGCCATAAAATTAAGATACTAAATTTAAATTTATGTACATTCTCAGCTAAAAAATTATTTTTTAAAAATTTTTCTTGTAACTACTTTTTAAAATTATTATGTAAATTTTTAAAATTATGTTACGCAGAACTAAAAAGAAAATTTTACTATTATTTTCTTCAAATTGAGTTTCATGTACTACATCTACTAAGATGAATAAGTATGAAATATATGACTATTTTCTTTGGTCTTTTATTTTCTAATAAATAGAAAAAGGGGAGTGCAAGAAGAAAAAAAATACTAAAAGAGATTTTGTATGTTGTTTTCGAAAAAAAATTAAGACATATTTTCAAAGATAATAAAAAATATCTTAATTTTTTTTTTCATGTTTCCTTGTAATGAATTGAGAAATACTAGTTTATTTCAATAAAACACCCCCATTTAAAAAAATTAATAATAATAGTTATAAATATAGCATTTAAACCCAAGAAGCAATTTTAAATAAAAATTTCTTTCAAAATCCAAATAAAAGAGAGTATTTTCTTTTCTTTTATGTAACTTAGGTACGTAATTTTTAACAAAAAATATTCCCACTCAATTAAATTAATTTATTATTACAGTGTAATTATTATTTTTCTTATGTAAGTAGATACACAAAATTATATTTATATTGTGAGAATAGAATATAAGACATTAAACTCTATAATTCTCATGACTAGATGAGGTGTCATTAAACCCACTTGTCGTTGATACAAAACTATATATATTTTCTAGTTGAAAATATTTATTATTAGTAATTTTTTAGTTTAAAATATTAAGAGAATGGAGATTCAAATTTGTAACCTCAAAATCACCTAACATATGACTACTTTTATTTTCTAGAAAATAGAAAAAGTGGACTGCAAGAAGTATAAATACTTAAAGGGATTTAGTATGTTGTTAATTAATTTTTGAAAAAATTAGCATATATTTTCAAAAGCAATGAAAAGTTGAAAACGGTCTGATTTTTTTTTTATGTTTCCTTGTAATGAATTGAGAAATACAAGTTTATTTGAATATCCCTTAAAAAAAGAAAATAAAAAATAATTATAAATATCGCACTTACACCCAAGAAGCAATTTTAATAAAAATCAAATAAAATGCAATTATAATTTTTTTTATGCAATTAGATATACAAAAAAATATTTTTTAGTTGGAGATATTTATTATTAGTAATTTCTAATTGATGAGAATATTAAAAGAATAGAGATTAATTCGAACTTGAACCTTCAGTCTTATAATTAGAAATCACCTAGCATTTACTATTATTTTTTTTTAAAAAAAAATAGCCTTTGAAAAATATAATATGTGAAAAAAAAAAATCATCTCAATCTTTTTTCTTTTTTTTGGGAATTTGTATAATGTAAAGTGCAAAGGTAAACTTTAGCCGTTGGGCAGAATAATTAATGAAAAAATCAATGAATTTGATTTTGATAAAGTAAATATTGTATTTGGGAGATTAGATTATGGAAGATCCCTTCTCTATTTATCCTAATTTAATGGTTATTTAAGTACGTTTTACTCTGTTAAATGCACCATGACACTTTCGCAGATTCATATGTTATCTTTTTTTTTTTTTTATGTGTGCAAATTATCTTTTTTGAATATTAGGATATTTATACTTTATTACTCCCTAAAGTGAAGCCTTTAAAGAATCCAAATATTAAATTCTATTTCGATTACCTTCTTTTCGAGTTTTCAGGGCGTTTGATTTTAGTTTGTGTGTCCTAATTTTTAATTAATTTATTCCTTATGTGTTTCCTTGAGTTTAGCCTTTTTTGGTTATTAATATTGATATTATTTCTAATTAATGATAATGCCAAGCCAACCGAAAGAATTTGAAAATTGGAGTAAATGTCATATTAATGGTAATTCAAATCAATCGTAATAATAAAGAAACTAAAATTTGTTACTATAGGAAAAAGAGGAAAGAAATAAAGAAATAAATTAGAACAAATATATATTAATATTAATAAGAAAAGAAAATTAAGGAAACGTATATTTGAATACAGAATAGAAATGAGTTAATATTTTCTATATAATGTACCATTCACGCATTTCATTTCTCAAACCTCAACAATGGCCAAGCATCATTCTATTGTTTTCTTTTGTGTGTCATTTATCCTTGCATCCACAATTTCCCTATTATGTGATGCTAACGATGAAGATAGAAAACTTCATATTGTGTATATGGGTTCTCTACCTGAGAGAGCATACTCTCTATCTTCTCACCATCTTAGCATGCTGCAACAAGTTATTGATGGCAGTGATGCAGCAAATTCCTTGATTCGAAGTTACCAAAGGAGCTTCAATGGTTTTGCTGCCGAACTCACTGATCAGCAGAGAGAAAAGCTTGCTCAAATGGAAGGAGTGGTGTCTATTTTCCCAAGCAAAACACTTCACCCTCAAACAACAAGATCATGGGACTTCATGGGATTTGGTGAGTCAATTAAACGAAACCAAAGTGTTGAGAGTGATGTTGTGATTGGAGTTATTGACAGTGGAATATGGCCAGAATCAGAGAGTTTCAGTGATGAAAGTTTTGGCCCTATTCCAAAAAAGTGGAATGGTACTTGTGCAGGTGGCAACAACTTTACTTGCAACAAGAAGATCATTGGAGCAAGATACTATGCAAGTGAATCTGCTAGAGATGAACAAGGCCATGGAAGCCATACTGCATCAACAGCTGCTGGAAACAACGTTGGCGGCGCGAACTTTTATGGATTGGCACAAGGTACTGCAAGAGGAGGAGTTCCATCTGCAAGAATTGCAGCATACAAAGTTTGCAGCTCTTCTTTATGCAGTGAAGCTGGTATCTTGTCTGCTTTTGATGATGCAATTGCAGATGGAGTTGGCATCATTACCATTTCAATTGGACAAGGTTTTGCATCTGACTTCACACTAGATGCTATTGCAATTGGTTCTTTCCATGCTATGGAAAGAGGGATACTTACTGTGAATTCAGTTGGCAATAATGGTCCTAAAATATTTTCAGTATCAAGTGTAGCACCATGGATGCTAAGTGTAGCAGCAAGTAGCATAGACCGCCAAATCATTGACAAGGTTGTTCTTGGAAATGCAGAAATATTTGTTGGGGATTCAGTGAATTCTTTTGCGTCAAATGGAACAAAATTTCCTATAGCTGTGGATAATGGTGCTTCAAGTGCATGTCCAAAAGCTTTTGCTGAAGCTTGTGATTGTTTAAACAGCAATTTGGTAAAAGGAAAGATTGTTTTGTGTTCTAAAGTTGGAGGAGAAGATATGGCTTATACTAATGGTGCAATTGGTTCAATCACAAAGAAAAAAACTGGTAGTGATAATGTGTCTTTTGTGACTCCTTTTCCTGTACTAGCCTTAAACTCCAAAGAGTATGATCTTGTTCAATCCTACACAAATTCAACAAAATATCCACAAGCTGAAATATTGAAGAGTGAGATCATTAAAGATGGTGCTGCTCCAAGAGTTGTTGATTTCTCTTCACGCGGGCCGAATTCCATAGTTGTAGAAATTATGAAACCAGACATAAGTGCACCAGGAGTGGAGATCTTGGCTGCATATTCACCTATTGCTTCACCCTCAAGTAATCCTCACGATAAAAGATCTGTCAAATACAACATAATGTCTGGAACCTCTATGGCGTGCCCCCATGTTGCTGGAGTAGCTGCATATTTGAAGACTTTTCACCCAGATTGGTCAGCGGCAGCCATCAAATCTGCCATTATGACCACGGCGCGGTCCATGAATGCTACTAATTATAATCTCACTAGTGAATATGCTTCTGGGTCTGCAGGTACTAATTATACTCTTATTGGTGAATTTGCTTTTGGATCTGGGCATGTCAATCCAGTACAAGCTATTGACCCTGGACTAGTTTATGACATTTCTAAGGAAGATTATATACAAATGCTCTGCAACTTTGGTTATGATGCTACAAAACTTAAGTTCATATCAGGAGAAAATAGCACATGCCCTGGAGCTTCTGATAGATCCTTAGTCAAACATCTAAACTATCCTGCACTAGTAGCTAAAGTTGAGCCTAAGCAACCTTTCACAGTCAGGTTTAACAGAACAGTCACAAATGTTGGCTTTTCCAACTCAACCTACAAGGTAACTGTCTTGCCAAATTCAGAAATCAATGTTACTGTGGTGCCTGAGGTTCTCTCCTTCAAATCATTGAATGAGAAACAATCTTTTGTTGTCACTGTTGTTGGAGGAGCAAAATCTGACCCAGATTTGGAAGGACCCTTACCAGTACAAATTACATTTTTCTCGTCATTGGTTTGGTCAGATGGCACCCACAATGTGAGGAGCCCAATTGTGGTGTTGTAACTTTCTTAAAATTCTAGTGTATGTTAAGAAAAATTTGAGTCTAAGAAAATAAGAGTTTCTCTGCTTGATGAATCTATTAGCATGGTATGATTTTTAAAATCTTTGCTCTTGACTTTTCCAATTCAGCTTAGTTTTCCCTCCCTACCTCTGACTATATCACAGTGTCAGACGCAGACTGGTCTAATATATTCATTTCAAGTGAAGTTACCTAGCCATTTGCACAAAGTTGTGATTTTATCTTGAGTTTATATAGCTTGGTGGGAGATGAGGAGAAAAGAGAAAGAAGTTAAACTCATAGCGTGATGGAAAAGAGTTCAAACCTATATGAGATCGTTCCTTTTAATTGAGGGTGGTATAGACATTTTATTTGGATCAAGTAACAAACTAATAGAGGTTTGCTTGGTCTTTATTCATTAGACTTATTCCTATTTTACTTGGTTATAGGATCTAGATCTATTATTATTATTATTATTATGTACAAATAAAGAATTCTTATTAGCTATCTTTTTTATGCTTTGTATATATCATTTATACTTTACTATTGAAATACTTAATATTTACATAAAGATTTTTGGGGAATTGCGTTGAGATAATTTAGCATGTCTCTATTACATATAATTTTGTATATTTGTTTGTTTCTACATTATTAATTGCCTATAATGTATTATAAAAAATATCATTTAAATTTATTAGCATCCTAAAAAATAAATTATTGTATTTGAGTTTTGAATTTAGGAAGTGTTTTGTGTATTTTAACCAAACTAAAAACAAACGAAGGAAAAAGTCATTAAGGGGACACTTCAAATACTGAGCACTTGTGGAACGAGGCTGTGTTTAAATTCCATTAAAATTGAAAAGGATAAGATTTAAGAAAAATAAATAATACAGCTTTTAGTTAAGAAAAAAAAAAANAAAACAAACGAAGGAAAAAGTCATTAAGGGGACACTTCAAATACTGAGCACTTGTGGAACGAGGCTGTGTTTAAATTCCATTAAAATTGAAAAGGATAAGATTTAAGAAAAATAAATAATACAGCTTTTAGTTAAGAAAAAAAAAAAGGAAAAGAAAAATATCAAACCAAAAGCCTCTACACTTTTTTTTTTTACTAATGACAAAAATCGAGCTATCGAGCATAGCATTTAGTCGATCATTGTTCTCTTAGATCAAAATAAATATACATTATTTTTTTAGTACTTTTGGTTGCAACTTTGGATTCTAATACAGAACCTATAAATCTTGAGATGATTTCAATACTTTGAAAACGACCTCAATATCACTCAACTACAAATTTTTAGTGTATATGTATCTTGTTGTTCCCAAGCCTACAAAAATAAAATACAAATAATAACAATATGTTAAAAAAAAAAATAGAGATGTGGCACTAGAATGAGACGTGGGTATCTCATTTTCTTTAAAATAATTCATGCCTCCCGCAGGTGATTCTTAGTATCTCCACAAAGTGCAATGGGTTCTAGACGCATTATCTCCAAGATACAACAGCCCAGTGAACACACTGTTTATTTTGTAATATTCTGTACAAATAAAAGGAAATGACTCTCTTCAACACATTTATCTATTCAAGTGTTTACTCACATAATATAAGCAAAGAGTATGCACATAATATAACTAGATATATATATATATAGTAGTAAAACATGTACTTTCAACTTCTAGTTTTTAGCTAGCTGTTGGTCACAATTAAAATAATATTATATGCTTTCAAAGCATAGGATCAAATCACATAAAACAATCAGCCCGTTGGCCACTTAAAGGATGTGAATGTTGGCTTTTAAAACCAATTTCATGAGCCATTATATGGCTTAGCCGTTTGCCTTTAATGGCTTAGTAACTCAGCCTTAAACCATAAGATGTTGGGGCAATTGATTATAAAATATCTTTATTTATATTTTATAAAAATACCAACATACCCTATTTAACTCCACTTTGATAAGATGAAAAACCCCAGTAACATTTTATGCGACTATTGGTTCTCACAAGAGATTTACCAGTTACCATAAGTGACCTCATATGAGATCGAACCCCGATCAAGAGTTGGTCAGGTGGTAGCCTCTACATTAGGAGTGTTCATAATCTGGTAAACCCATCACAACCTACTTGAAACTGACCAAATACAAGTAAATTAGATAGTTCTAGATGGCACACGGGCGAGATCAAATGATTGACATTGGATGAACTGGTTTAAGCTTATCAATTCGATTTTAGCTTAGAAAAACCAATAGAAATTGAATATGACCCAACAATAATTATGCATACAATTTTTTGACTTCTATGCCTTGCACGTAATTCTAAGTTTGCATAATTCCAAGTTTCCATATTTTCTTTTTAATTTTATCTCTCTTCTCCACTTAGTCCTTTTAAATTTTTTGATTTTTTCATTTCTTTTCTCTCATCTTTCCATACATTTTCACTTTCTCTTTCATCTTTCAATGTTCTCCCTCGAATTTTTTATTTCTTCGTTCTTATTTTTCAATGTTCTCCTTCTCCCACGATACTTTGTCTATCTCTTTCTCTCAAATTTTCATTTCACATTTCTCTTTCCCATGTTAGGCGAGTCTCAATTTGCTAACTTCTTTCTTCTTCCCCATTCATTAGTCCACCATTCTCTCTTTTTCTCAACAGCCATGGTAGTTAAAGATGACATTTTTCTTCTTCGTTATCTGCTTTCATGAAAAAAATAAAATAAAACAAGTAACCCAAATCAACTCAACCCACCGAGCCAAACCTAGCTAGTGTGAAACCCAAACCACCAATTCCCTTGACCAGCTAGTCAGTAACGGGTAGGAAAAAATTTCACCCAACATTGGTCGATCGGTTGACAAATGTCCTCTAATCCGACCATACCCGACCGGTCTACACCCTTACTCTAAACTACTTATTAAAAAAAAAAATAGACGCAAAAAATGAGAATTGCATAAATTAGATTACGTATGGAAACAACTGGAAAACACTTTAAACGGTGGTGAAGCCCGGGTCCAGTTTGCAAACTCCAACTCAAACTTGCGCCATTTTAATACACACAGGTTTTGTTGTCAAAACCCAAAACTAATAACACACTCTCCAGCAGTTACTAACAATGGAGCCTCGCCCTCAACCTTCTCTTGCTTTGCCCAAAGGCAGCGAGCTCTCCCCTCAGCAGCTAGGGTTTCTGGATGAAAATTTCACAACCCACCAAGATTTGTTCCTCAAAGCTTCTCATCTCTCATCCTCATTGACCAAACAGTGCTCTAAATTGGAGGGGCACCTCCGAAACCTGCAGAGTAATCTCACAAAATGCACTGTTTCTTGGATTTCCCGTTCGTTCTCAGCAAAATCAGCTCTTGAAAAACTCAACCACGAGCTTCAAAATCTCAGCCTTAGAACTTCTCGGCGTCAGTAAATTATTTTCTTCCCCCTATTTTTCTATTTTGTTTGTGGTGATTTTAATGATCTTTTGACGTTTTTGGGAAAAAAAATTGGATTTTTTTAGATGGGGTTGGTTCGAAGAAATTTCAAAGGATGTTGAGCGAGGAGCTTCCTCAATTGGCCAAGGAAGTGAAGCGAATTGAGTCTATTCGCAGTTATGTTGGTGAGTTAGGGGACTCTGTGTTTTTGTTTTTTGATTTGTAAGATTTGAGATTGAATTTTGATGTTTTCTTTGCTTTATTTTTTACTTCACAAGTGTGCTTTAGTGGGTCTTTTAGTAGCTTGTTGAGAAATTATTGATATCTCCACTTTGAACTTTTAGCAATGCAATCACCATGAAAAGCTCAGAAAGTTGGTTGAGTGGCATTTTAGTTAGTTCTTCGTGATCATGAATAAGAGTTTATCTTTTCGTCGAACAACTATTTGATGACCTCAATGAAATCACAGTTCTATTATTTCAGCATTATTTTTATTTTTGTAGTCATAGTATATTTTCCTAATATGTAAATTTTTCTTGTTTTCTGTGGAATTCTTGAGAGTGCTTTCTAAATTAGATGACTAGGTAAGGTCGGAGGGAAATCATTGTCTTTGGTTGAACTCCTGGTTGAACTCCTTCTATATGCATATGTATAAAAAGCAGACATATTTTTTTGGTATTAGCCATGCGTGATATATGTAGTCTGATCTGTGTGTCAAAAATTGTGTTCGTCACCTGAAGCTGTTATTGTCTTTATCCAAATGATCAATGCTTCTGATCATTCTGTTATCTTGACATAGTTAGCTGGAAGTTTACCTTACTTATTGTCTCAGAGACTGCTGTACAGTTGGAAGCACTGGTTGGAGATCTTGAAGATGCTGCTCTCTTTGTTTTGGCTTGCCACAGTGGGAATATGTTTTCAGTGAAGCTTTCAAGTTCATCAATCTCTATGGTAATAATTTTTGAAGTCTATAATTAGTTGCTAAATTATTATTGGAATAATGAAACAATTTCTAGTAGTGGAATGTTAGATGTGATGTGAATGCACTTTTGTCTACAGGATGCTGCAAGAAAGCAACAAAAGTTGCTTCAGGCCATAAAAGCCACGAATGATATTGAAGAGGTGTTGATCACAATTGTGAAATCCCATCCACAGTGGCATTGTCTTTTGAGGTCTGTTGACAACAGAGTAGATAAAATATTGGCTGCACTCCGGCCACAAGTTTTTGCAGATCATCGAGCTCTTCTTGTCTCTCTTGGATGGCCACCAAAACTGCTGTCTTCAAAAACTGAAAGTGAACAAATCAGAGGCCTCCCCAACCCACTAGTTTTAATGCAAGAAGATAAAAGGAGAAGTTATTCTCAAAGTTTTATTGCTCTTTGTGCTTTGCAGCATTTGCAAACAAGAAGGGAAGAAAGACAGCTTAATTTTCTAAAACAAAAGAAGTACAGCATACAGCTTTGGGCTATTGATGAACTGGTGTCGCCTATTGCATCAAGGATGGAATATCATTTCGCCAAATGGACTGAGCAGCCCCAATATATGTTTGCGCTGGTTTATAAAGTTACCAGAGATTTTATTGCAGGAGTAGATGATGTCTTGCAGCCTCTGATTGATAAGGCTAGACTTATTAGTTGTAGTGCTAAAGAGGCATGGGTCTCTGCAATGGTGCAAATGCTTTCGGGCTTTCTATCAAAAAGAGTATTTGCTTTGCTTGCTGAAAGATACAAAGTAAAACATATGAAGCCAGATGTTGTATCTTCGTGGCTTCACCTGATAGACCTTATTGTTGCTTTTGACAAACAGATGCAATCCCTTGTGAATCTTGATACTTGTTTCTTCTTGACAGAGTCTGAAAGGTTTGAAGGGTTGTCAAGAGGTATCTCAGTACTAACAATATTCTGTGATAGGCTTGATTGGCTCAAGATTTGGGCCAAAATAGAATTCAAAAATGCCTGGAAGAAACTGAAAACAGAACTGAAAGAGGAGAAAGCTTGGATGATTGATAACAAATATAAATCTGAGTTTGACATTGATCCAGAATATGGGCATTATCTACTTTTTACTATAGAAGACCATAAAGCTCTGCCTGTTGCAAAGTTTTCCCTTAAAATTGTCTGGGAAATGATTGAACGTTGCCAAACTATGCCATCCATTTTATCACAAGCACAGTTTATCCGATCTACTGCTGGAAGATTCCTCTGGTATTTCTTTAAGATAATGCTTTTGAGGTTCAAGACAAGTGAATTACATCCTGACAATCTTGATGATGATGCCCTAGCCAGAGTGTGTGGTTTAATAAATGCTGCCAGATATATTGAAGCCAAACTGCAAGAGTGGAGTGATGATGTCGAATTTTTGGAGATGAAAATTGCAGAAAATGATTCTAGCAAGCCCACAGAGGATGATAGAACTGAAGATAGGTCCTTTTATGGAGAAGAAATAAGAAGCTTATCTGAAATGGAAACTAATTGGCTAATGGAGATTATTGTTGTTGTTCTTCGCCAATTTGAAATGGTTTCCTGGGATTATGTCCAAAATAAAGAACATTTTGAGCAATATCAAGATATCACAAATCTAGTAGGTGTGACTGAGGCCATTGATTTAGCAGTCTCTGTTGACTTTGTTGAAGCTTTGGATGCTTTAAAAAGTCAGCTTCATGTTGTGAGGATAAATCTCAATACAAAGGATTTCTTGGATTTATGGAGAAGCGTTGCTGAGGGGCTTGATCATTACATTTCTCGCAGCTTTGTCACAAGTGAGATTCGATTCTCTAACATGGGGATCAATCAATTTGAGGCTGATATGCAAGCATTATTCTTTATTTTTCAGCCTTTTTGTGCTCGCCCGCAAGCATTTTTCCCTTGCATTAAAGATATTCTTAAGCTTATAAAACTGAAAAAGGAAGAGGTAAAACTAATGCGAGTTCTTTTGACCAATGGTGAAAATGGAACAAAAGGTTTGCGTGATTATGGAATTTCTCGTCTATCTGTCAATCAAGTTGTTCAAATTCTGAGAAACAGAAATTTTACTAATTGATTTATGCAATGAAGTGAGATCAACCCAGGGACAGGAAAAAGAACTTCCTTAACTGATGGCTTATGCATATATCAGCCATTAGTGTCTTATCAGTGACTTCATATGCACATCTGAGTGGCTTTGAACGAATAGGCAGATGGAGCATGGTGAACAAGAGTCTAATGGAAGAGAGAAGAGCGGTCAGGGTGTGGAAAAGGTTGCTGCGTAATGGAATGCCGAGGAACTGCCATTATGCTGCAGTGCACTTGAGCATCTATCCATCTCAGCAGGGGCATGCATGCTCTCCGCAGACTACTTATGTTGTTTTGGGGAGAGAAAATGAGAATAGCAGATGGGTAAGACTCGAGGTGAAAATCAATAATGCATCAAATTATGCATCATATCTAGATAAATGGTCTTTCTCGTTCCTTTTTTACTCATACCAAGCACATCTCAGTTGGACCATGCAATCATGCATCATGGCTGGACAGAAGGTATGGAGGATTTACAGCTAGAAATTTGACACAATGTCCATTCAATTATGCTTTACAATTTTGTGCAAGAATCTCTGAAACAACGTGACCTATATAACTGCTGATAAAATGCCGTGTTGATCCCCTCTTTGTGGGTTCAAATGGTCACGTACCATGGGGACGGTAAACTAGTAGCAGGTACAGGTTTGAGCTCTAGTATACCAATATGGGGACTTCACCCAGAGAAGTGAACAGTCAACTTCAATGCTTGAATAGTACTTTCCTTTCCAGGCTTAATAATTAACTTTTGGCCATGTACGGTTTATAGAGTAAGCTTTTGGAACTCCCTGCCATCATGCAGGGAGTTATAACATTGATAACGGATCAGGATCCGTGCCCTGTTAGTAAAATCCCAGCCTTCCATTTTAATTTAACACCCATCTATGATTTTTCTTTTGCCACGTCATCAACTCAGAATGCAAAATGAAACTCAACGTTTCAAAATTGCAATCTGCTTTCCCCTGTTTTCCATGGATCCTTGCTTTCTGTACGGGTAAAGTTTAATGCTTTGTTGTGTCTTGTCTTCCGTTTAGAAAGGTCTTCCTTATCTGCGAGCGGGTTCGTCTACATCTTATATGAAGTTTGTGCTCTCAATTATTGCTCATGATTTGATGCTTTATCAAATTAACATCAGCGTATTATTTTCTCATTCCACTCTTGTCTTTTAGCAATTCAATAATGGTACAATATAAAGAGAAAAGAAGTGTAACCGAGTATCACCAAGCCATTAGAATGTCAAAGGCGTTGCCTTAACAAAATATTTCTATGAAGCAAATCTGTTTATGTTTAACTTAGATTTCTTAAATTCCTCCAATTAGATTGTGAATCACCCAACGTCTCCGTCCCATTTTTAGAAAAGGCTTGAAACGGTGAGTTTCATTTTGCACTCTAAGTTGTTGACATGGCACTAGGAAAATTATAGATTGATGTTAAATTAAAATAGTTTAATGTCATAAGTTTTATTTTCGTCATGTATTCTCATATTCTTTTTCACTCTAGAAAATTATGTCTGAACCAAAATGCATATTACTTTAACTCTTCGACTTGTAAACATTACATATATGTATAAGAAAATCCAATTAAATATGAATAAGCCCAAGTCACCATGATTATATTATTCTTTCAGATTTAATTTTGTGAATTTCAAGGTGGCCATGATTTATATTTATCTTTGAAACAATTGATTTTGATCATATGATAAATGTAAAAAATAAATGTTTCATTTTCTTTGCAAGAGTGGAATTCAAGAAAAGATCAGGCATAGAATAAAATAGAAATAAATAGTCATAAAAATGTTGTTAAATCATATCTCTAGCTATACTGTAAAGGGAGTACTTCACTTGATCTTCACTTATTAGTAGATTTAAAAAAAAAAAACATATATTAAATTTTCTTCACAAAAAAATTATATAAACCTTTAAATTTAGTAGCTACTTGTAAGTCAACATGTCCCACTTCTTTCTACTTTATAAAGGATTTAATTTAACTATTTTTATTTTATTTTATAAGACCATATAACAAAATGAGAAGACATAGATTTAACTTCTTTTAAAAAAATCTCAACTCACTAGCGGGAGCAGATGTTCAACTACAAAGTCTATTCATTAATAATGTGATGGCCAGACTGATTTACTTGTAAGTTTTTGTTCTAAAACTAATTTGGTTGAATTTGTTTTTTAATATTCAAAATGAATTTTTATGCGCATACTAAAAGTGATAGTTGAAGTAACGAAAAAATAAATAAAAACAAAATAAAAGAAAGACATAAGAGAAACGTTATGTTGCACGGGTACGTGTTTCGTCTTCGGTACGGGTACGAAATGCAGGTATGACAATTGTTCAAAAAATAGGATACGGGTATGCCATGTATATATATATATATATATATAATGAACAATGTTAAAATTATCAAGCATTACAAAATATCAACCATTAATCTTTAGCAAATAAATAACAACTAACTAGTATTAAATATTAACCCAAAATATAGATTATCAATTAAAATTCCAACAATATAGACAAATTAATCAAAAAGAATTTCCCACATCAAGACCTGCACTGCTTGACGAAAACGGCGTCGTTCCACTTATCTTCAATTACCAGCCCCGAAGAATGACATCGTATCAAATGATCGGCTTTTTACAGACATTTCGAATGCATTTTTTTTTTTTTTACAAAACTTAACGTTTCGAAACAGAAAAAAAAAAAAATGAATTTTTAGCGTTTCCTCCGCTTAGTATGTGTTTTGTGTTTCGGCTCCATCCTCGAAGCGGGACGTGCCATTTTCCCATGTTTCGGTGCTTCTGAGGAGAAACTCAAGTTTTATGAAATTGAGATTTAGGGACAAATTTTAATTTAAAAATTTGTACGAGACTGGATCTTTTAAGTTCCAATTTCACGATTTCATTGATATTATCTAAATTTGTATTTATTTTATAATTAATTTGTTTTTATATTCTATGAATAAATAAAATAAAAATGATTTCGTTGTTCAATTTATAATGTAACAAAGATTCTATGATACCACATGAGTATGTTATATTACATTGACGTAGCAAACATATATACTTTTTTATATTCATTAAATATAAATATAATTTATTTTATTTTCTCAAATAAACTTAAAAGTAATTGACTTGTACATATATCATTTATATATTGACTATTCTCATGTAGTATGACATACTACATAAATACCAAAAGTATTTAAGTAATCTCCATAATATATATACTAGTTAATCTCATACTTCCTGAAATATTATAAGGAGACTTCTTATATACTTTTAATATTTATGAAGTATGTCATAATACATGAAAATAGCTAATATGTGAATGACATTTGCATAAATTAATTTTTTTTAAGTTTGTTTAAGAAAATAAGATAAATTAATTTTAAGAGATTTTATGATACTACATGTATATGTCATACTACACTAACATGACAAACATACATAATTTTTCATATTTTATTATATATAAAATTAATCAAGAATTCTATGATACTATATGAGTATATCATATTACACTGACGTGACAAATATACGTAATTTTTATATTTTATTAAATATAAATAAAATTTATCTTATTTTCTCAAATAAAGTTAAAATAGTTAACTTATACACATATCATTTATATATTAACTATTTATATATAGTATGACATATAACATAAATATAAAAAAATATATAAAAAGTCTCAATTAATTTTATATCTACTAAAATATGAAAATTATAAATTAAATATTTTTTTTTCATTTTTTCTTTTTTGGTGTATGTTTTACAATTAGCTTAATTGCAGTTTTGGTTCTCCTATTTTATTTGAATGAACAGTTTGGTCCCCCTATTTTGAAAAACCACAAAATGGTCCATACTATTTATCATAAAGTTGCACTTTTGGTCCGGCACGCTAACGCCGTCCAAAAATTAACAGAGAAGCTGACGTGGCATACATATTGGAAGGACGTGTATGCCACCTGTGTGAAGTAATTCTTAATTAGACCTAATTAAACACTAGTGTTAATAATCTTCAGAAACCAAGTCACACGACTACCACGTGAGATGTTAAAATATATTCTGAAACGTTGTGAACCTTAATCATAACAGCAACAATTTCCCCAAATTTCATGAACCCTAAATCGCACATCTGGTGAGAAGCGAAGTAAGATTGAAGCGAAGCCAAGGTGCGAACCTAGGTTTAAGGGCAAAAAGAAGAGAGTTGAAGCGAAGGAGATTGAAGCGAATGAGACTGTGCAAAAGATAGCGGAGAGGATTCGTAGGCGAAAGGAATTTTAAGAAAGCAGAAGCTTGCGATAGTGAGAACATTGAAGGGTGCGATAAGTAGTGCTTGAGACTGGCTGAATCGCGACATTCCAGCACATTTCCAGTGCAGGTAATATTCTATTTGCTTTTTTTTTTTTGGAGAATGAGGAAAATTGTGTCTTTTCTGTTTTTCTTGGTTGTACCCGCGATGGGTTGTACAAGTGTGGGTGTTTGAGTTAGTTGATAGGGACTTGTGGTCATATGGTCCAGCTATGTATTGACTTTTCTTTTGTCAATTAATTGGTATGGTGTGGTCCCTGTGATTTTATTGTCTGTCTATAAATTATGAGAAAGTGACTTAGGGTTCTGCGACTTTACAAATTTAGTGAATTATTGAATTGTAATGTTTGCATGTGCTTTACTGAATGAAGTAATTAAATAATTAATTTATATTTGTGTTTGTTGTTTGTACAAATTAGGCCTACTGTTGTAGAGAATTTCAAATTTGCCATACATCATGGTGGATATTTTGTGGGTGAAGGTCCTTCAAGACAGTATGTGGGTGGAAAAATAGTTTAGAGTAATTATTATGACCCTGATGAAATCTGTGTTTATGATGTGCAAAAGATGGTAAATGCATTAGGGTACAACTCTAAGTCTTTCTTGTTTTGGTATAGACTTCTTGATAAATGTATAGGCAATGGGCTAAGACCTCTTAACAGTGATCAAGATTTTATTGATCTAGTTCAAGTTGTTAAAGGTGTTAATGTAATTGATTTGTATGTTGAGCATGAGGTTGATGAGCCTGAAGTGGCAGATGCAACATTGTTGCTATTAGATAATGATGTGAATCAGGAAAATGAGGAAGGTGGAAATGTTGCAGACAATGATCCGAATAATGCAAGTGCAGAAGATATTGAGGGTGTAGATGTGGCAGGGACTGATGGTATGGAAGCTACGGAGGGTGCAGATGTGGCAAAGACTGATGGTATGGGAGCTATGGAGGGTGCAGATGTGGCAGAGACTGATGGTACTGAAGATGTGGAGGGTGAAGATGTTGCAGAAAGGGATGGTATGAAAGATATGGATGAGGGGGATGTGTCAGGGAGTGATGCAAGTGATGCAGATGATGAGAATGATGGCCATATTGAACATGTGCCTAAGGAAGAGGAAGATAACATAGAAGATAATATGCCGAATGTGGAGCTGAATCCTGAGGAATTCAATGAAAAGTATGACTGGATAAATGCACTGCCAAAGGATCCACAACCTTCATAGCCAGTAGGTGGGCCCTTACATGAACAGCAACAAAGGTCTCCAAGGGGCACTGATGCTCCAGCAGGGACTGAACAACATTTTCAAGGAGGTGGGACCTCACATGTAGGTGTAGAAATACCAGCTGATGAAGTTTATAACTCTGAGGAGTTGGAGACTCCTTCACCATCTGATGATGATGGATATGTGAGAAGACCAAAATACCCCAAGTTTAAATTGCCAGAAGATCCAAAGCAGATTCGTTTTGAGCTGGGGTTGAGGTTTAGCTCATCGAAAATGACAAAGCAAGTTGTGAAAGAATATGCCCTTGCCAATAGAAGGAATCTGAAGATCCACAAGAATGATAGCAAGAGGTTAATGGTTAAATGCAGTGGTAAATGCAAGTGGTCTTTAAGAATAAGTAAAGTGCAAGGGCAATGGTATTTTTAGGTTGAGGTTTAACTCACACAGGTGTCCGAGAACATTGGTGAATAGACAAGTCAAGACAATGTTTTTAGCTAAGAAATTGATGGAGAGGGTAAAGAAAAAACTAGATATGAAGACAAATACAGTTATGGAAGATGCTAGGACAAAATGGAGCTTGAAACTATCTAAATGGCAAGCATATAGAGCAAAGAAGTTGGCTCAAGACATGGTGGAAGGAGCGGCTGACCAACAATATGCAATTCTGTGGGATTATGTAGAAGAGCTGAAGAGAAGCAACCCAGGATCTTCTGTTTAGATCAAGGTTCACAGAGTGATAAGATAGGGTAATCCTATCTTTGAGCAGGTGTATGTCTGTTTTTATGCTTGCAATGCCAGTTTTGTTAACTACTGTAGACCTCTAATAGGTCTTGATGGATGCTTCTTGAAGGGTGAGTATGGTGATCATTTGTTGTCAGCAGTTGGAAAAGATGGCAACAACCAGATGTTCCCCCATATCATTTACAATTGTTGAGGCAGAAGATAAGGACAGTTGAGACTGATTTGTGGAGAGGCTACTTGAAGACATTGGAAGTGTGGCAGAGAAAAGATGGTCCTTCATATCTGACCAACAAAAGGTAAACCAAGCATATCTTCATATCATTTGTATTTGTGATTTTCTGTTTGTACTTTAATTCATTGAGTTTTTGTGGCAGGGATTGGAAAGTGTCGTACAAAAATTTGAAGGACCAAATGTGGAGCACAGAAACTGTTGCAAGCACATCTATGCCAACTATTTGAAGATTGCAGAAGATATTGATGTTGATGAAGTGAAGGCCCAAATGTGGAGAGCAGTAAGAGCAATAACCAAACAAGAATGAAAGGTTGAATTAAAGCTACTTCAGAAATTGGATGAAGAATGCTACAAACATCTTATGCGGTTTAAACCAGAAGTGTGGGCAAGGTCTCATTTCCAAGTGTTCCCAAAGTGCAATCTTCAAGTCAATAACATGTGTGAGGCGTTCAACAAGGCCATTTTAGAGTACAGGGACAAGCCAATTATACAATTGGTGGAGAACTTGAAGCTTTACCTCATGCAAAGATTTATTAACCAAAGGCAGCTTTGTAGTAGATCAACCACCATTCTTTGTCCATAAATTAGAGATGTGGTAGCAAAGTTGACTGATGAGAGTGACAGTTAGATTTGTAGATGGGCTAGAGACCCCAATGAAAAGTTGTATGAAGTCATTAAGATGCTAAATAAGTATGTTGTAAATCTAGAGCAACATTCTTGTTCTTGTAGGGCATGGGATTTAACTGGCATCCCATGTTGTCATGCTATTGGTACCATCTTATGGAGTGGTCTTGAAGTGGATGACATGGTTCACAAAGCATATATGTAACAATAAATTAAGCACATATGTTACTATTGTTTTTACTGTTAACTAATATATACAAATTCATTTTAACAGGAGGGACACAGCTGTTGCATGCTACACCAACATTATCTATTCTATCAATGGACAAAAACTTTGGCCTAGGACTGACAAAGGACCAATTGATCCACCTATATTGAGACGAGCCCCTGATAGGCTAAAGAAGTTAAGAAAGAAGTCAATTGATGATACCATCAATAGTAAAAAACTGGGAAGACAATGCAAAACTGTCATCTGTAACAAGTGTGGCAAATGGGGCCACAATGCAAGGACTTTCAAGGGCAAAACTAGAGCTGATCGAGAAATTCCAAAAGGATGGAACAATGTCACTGCTTCTCACAAATTTTTTTTTTTCTGTGAACTTTTACTTTTGGAAATACTTTTAATTTTGTTCTTAATTTGTAGGTTTTGAAGAATAAGCAACCTATTGGGATGTGAGTAAATTTTGAAGACCCAAATTGGGTGGCAAATGCTCATATAACCATGTCTGCTACAAGAAAACAAGCTGCAACTAGGAAGACAAATAGAAAGAGGTCTAGTTCTTCTCAACCAGCCCCATCAAGTGCTCCAGTAGATGATCATGATGCTCTAGTTGCTAGTGCCTCACAACCAGTTGGAAGAAGCAACAAAGGAAAAATGTAGAAATTTAGTTAGGTGTTCATTGACTATCATTATGTGTTTGTATAGGGTCATGGGGTGAGAAAGAATGAGATTTGGGTAAATGCCTTTTTGTAAAGCAACCATGTGACTTGCACGTCTCTGTTGACAATAGATGAAGTATGGAACTATTTTGTAATCTTTTGTAAAGCATGCTTGTGATTAGCATGTCTCTGTAAGTGGATGTTTATGGTGGAAATTATTAATTTTGGAACAATGGAAATAAAGGGATTTATTGGTCATTTATGCAGTACGATTGTTATTTGTCAGGATTTATTGGTCATTTGTGCAATACCATTGTTATCTGTCAGTTTGGGTCATTTGCCCAATTTCATGCTATAAACGAGTGACATATACATACAAGTCAAATGTGTAAGTTTGGGTTATTTCTGCACTTCATTTAAACCAGCCAATAGCATGTTTATGATAATAGTGCAATTGCAGTGAATACAAGTAAAATTTGCTCTTTAACCTACACATAGAGCATCCTAAGGCTCCTTCAAAATTACAACAAAAACAACATTTCTACTCTTAAACCTACAAACATAGAATACTAAGCTAACTTCAAAATTATAACCAACAAAACAATGATGATACAAATGCAGAAGATCAACGCCAAAATCGAAACTTTTGTCTCGAACTTAAGCAACTCAATCCGTGTTAACAAAGCTCTTCTCACATTCTTCTCACCCTCACTTACATGGGGGTCGTACCATTGGAAAAATTTACAGCATTTTTTTCCTCTATTTTTTCCATCACATACATGGTACCGACAGCCTGGGTTCTCAATTTCCCAACAAGTCTTCATGGCTGCTTCCTTCTTACAATCACACACAACCTTTTTCTCACACACTTTTCTTCTTATTTTTCTACCCTCACTAACTTTAGAAAATTCAGCCACACTTGCAAAGGCTCATATGGACATGCTCTGCCACTTCATTTCACTCAGAAGCTTGATTTCATCCTCCATGCTCTTAATTGTGGTGGTAGATGCCTTCAAGCTCTTTGCCTTCAAAGCTCTTCCTCCCCCTTTTCGTGCCCTAAGTTACTGCTATTCTATTTCTACAGCTCAGTGGATAATGATGAAGAAGACAATCACATGCTTTGCATGTGACATCTTTTTAAAAAAAGAGTAAACCTACATTTGAGTCCTTAAAAGATTGGACTTTCAACAAAATCGTCCCTCAAAGATGGAAAATAACAAATTCGTCCTCAAAAGATAGGGCATCCATAACAAAATGGTCCTCCGTCAGTTAGAGCTGGTAACAGGTAACAAAATTGCTGATGTGGTACCGTTAAATGCTGAGGTGGCACGTTAAATGCTTAGGTGGCATTTTAATTTCCAACATCAGCATATGACATGGATTTAATAAGAAGAGAAACTTGAAAAATGCACAATTGGTGCAATGCGGCGTCGTTTGCTCTGTTTTCTAAATTTTCATTTCAACTGGGCAGCATTCCTCATTTGCTCTGAACCCTAGCCCCAAATTGAAGAACTTCTGAAGACCGATCGAAGCTCCCACACAGCTGCGTCCTTGGAAGATTCTCTTTGCAGGTTATGTTCGAACTGATTTTGTTATACCTTCTGGTTTATATTTTCAATCCTTGTTACTGCCCTTTAACTTATGAACTAAACGAATTCCCATATGTGTTTCTCCTTTTCCTTTTTTGCTTTCGCAATCCTTGTTATAGTGCTCTTTCTTAGTTACAGTGCTCTTTCTTCTGAAAAGTATTTAATTACGCAATGAGAAATCCTGCTGCAAAAGTTTCTCTCCCAGAAATTTTGCTTATGAACAGACCTAGAGGATGACCAATAAGAAATATGTATTTTATGAGTAGAAGGAAGATGCTATTAGATAACATCTTCCATTAACCTACGTTGGTGATATTCACTTATTAAATGTAGTTGAATTGGGCGAGATCAGGGCCTGTGTTTCCCCTTCTTCTAAATAGAAAATGGAGTTGAATTGTGGCTGTATTTTTACAAGTGACTCATACAAAAGAAACAACTGGTTCAGTAATTGTGATCTGATCTTAGCCAATATGGGAAAACTTTGCTTGGCTCTCTTTGGGATAGGAATGTGATAGTGATACTATGGTCTTTTTGAAAGGAAAGAAACACGACTACTGGATAATGTATTTAAAAAGAAACACGACTACTGGATAATGTATTTAAAGATTAAAATGCTACTAAGGTGCTTTCTGTTCAGCTGCGTTATTAGCTTGAATAGCCATTCTGAAGCCTAGTCTGACTAAATAAGGCAGAACTAGTTGGTTTAGTTGTTGTTTTATAATATGGTCAACATGGGAAAACTTCTATTGTTAGCATGGCAGCATTCTTATATCAGGAGTTCTGGTTATATAGACATTCTGAAGTCTGTCATATCTTTGTCATTCTGCACAATAGGATATGCACCCATTCAATGGTATAATCACGTACTACTGGGTATAATTCAGATTCAATAAGCACCCTTTGATTTTGATTAGGAAGAAATTCATCCTACTGTTTCCATTTCATAATGCGATCTTGTACCATGGGAGTAAAAATTCAAATTCAATTTTCTTGGGAAAATAAGAATCCAGCGGAGATGCTCTTAGAAAGTCATAAAGATATTTTTTATCATAATTTAAGATGTAAATTGCAAATGGTTTAACGTGCAGGTATTTAATGGACATGGAGGGAAGAGTGCTGCACAATTTGTCCGTGATCATCTGCCAAGAGTCATCGTTAAGGATGCCAACTTCCCTTTGGAGCTTGAGAAGGTGGTCACAAGGTCATTTTTGGAGACAGATGCTGCATTAGCAAAGACATGTTCTCTTGAGTCTTCCCATTCTTCTGGTACAACTGCACTAACAGCAATTATATTTGGAAGGTAAGCACCTGACTCCATTGTTCTTTGGCTTTTTTATTAAAAAAAATAAAAAAAAAATTGGGCCATCATTGGCTTTTATAAATTGTAACCATGGGATAAATTTTCCAGGCCATATTTGAGTGACCTTTTTATATGAAAGTAGCAAAGAAGAAAAGATGTGACATGGTGACATTCAAGTCATCTATGTTGTCTGACATTGGTTCTTTTTCTTAGGGTTGTTCCATTTGTGTTTTGAATAGCAGAAATCATTGCGTCTTAGTATGTTGATTCATTATTTTGAATAGACTTTTGAAGCACGTATGTTAACACTATGTATGGGCTTGGTTTTAAATAAATGCCATTGTTATGAACAGGTCTTTACTTGTTGCCAATGCTGGAGACTGCCGAGCTGTTTTGTCCCAACATGGAGGGGCTATAGAAATGTCCAAAGATCATAGACTATTTTGTAGCAAAGAAAGGAGACGGATTGAGTCATTGGGTGGCTTCATTGATGATGGTTACCTAAATGGCCAGTTAGGTGTCACTCGTGCTCTTGGTGACTAGCATCTTGAAGGATTGAAGGAAATGAGTGAAAGAGGTGGACCATTGATTGCTGAGCCAGAACTTAAATTGATAACATTGACAAAAGAAGATGAGTTCTTGATAATTGGTAGTGATGGTATCTGGGATGTTTTTACTAGCCAAAATGCCGTAGATTTTGCTCGGAGGAGGCTTCAAGAGCATAATGATGTGAAACTATGCAGCAGGGAAATAGTGGAGGAAGCAATAAAGAGAGGATCAACAGACAATTTGACAGTGGTGATGGTGTGTTTTCACTCAGATCCACCGGCACCGGTGGTAGTAGAAAGGGCAAGAGTCAGGAGAAGCATTTCTGCTGAGGGACTTCAGAATCTTAAATGCCTGCTAGAAGGATAAATGTTTATCATTTTTGTCTGCGAGACAAACGGTGTAGCTGATTTTTTCGAGCTGTGCTTATGTACATGTATTCATCCATGACAAAGAACAGGGCTAGGTATCTCAACTCTAATAAAAATTTATACCAAGTCATGATTATTCTTCCCATTGTTATTGGGAAAGTGAGGGTGCTATTATTTCCAGGTGAAAAATAATGTATACCTTGGGGGTTTTTATCTATAAACAGATTATCAATAGCATTGTACTCTTATTTTTCCTCTTTTAAAGCAATGTAAATAATTGTTTATTGGTCAAACTTTCCATTGTAGCTGTCCCTTTAAAAGGAGCTGTATTCATTGTCTTTTGGTCCATCACCAAAGGCTTTTCTCTAGTCCTAATGATTTTATTAACGAAACATTAACAGGAATCATGGTTGTTTTTGGGACAACTATAAGAATAAGTTTAAAGCCTTAAAGTCTTGGTGTGGAGTGATAAGAATGAAGAAAAAAGTAACCAATCAATAACGCCAACATATGGAGTATGGACAATTATATGGGCAAACCTTAGTATAAATGATCCATTAAAGGCAAGAATACACAGCGTGAACAGTGAAAGACCAATAATATATTGAATTAGCTCACCTAAAACGAATTATTGTTGTAAATTTCTATTAACCACCAGTGAACAAAGGATGAGAAAATAATACAATTTCTCTATCATCATGCTATTTCCTATGTAAAAGACACCTCTGTAACAATTACCATCTACAAAACCAAAAGCCTACACAAAAATGATCAAATGGTGTGCTTCTACCATATCCAAATTACTTTCCTGTATTAAGCTTCTCCCTTATCTCCGTTCTTGCAACACGATTCAAGAATAAACCAGCAATGAAGATGGACAGAATAGCATAAAAAAGACACTGTTCCATCCTCTGCTAGAAATATACCCAGCCAAAAGTGGTCCAAGAGCAGCTCCAACTGAATTAGTACCATCTATAATTGCAGTCACAGTAGCCAATGCTCGAGAATTCCCTCCATTCAAGCTCTGTGTAGCAAGATCAGCAGCCACAACTGTTGTAATAAGGGAGTATGGACCATTCACCAAAAGTCCCGACAGAAACATTAAAGCAATGTTGATCAACATAGAGACACTTCCATAAACCCGATAGAAAACAAGAGCTGGAATTGATAGAGTCAAGAAGAGAATTGAAGTAACAGCACGGGCTTCAATCATATCAGAAATTAGGCCAGCCAGAATCCCACCAATGACTCCCCCAATGTCAAAAATCGTTGAAAGTATTCCAGCAGTTTTGTGAGATATATGCACACCCGCAACAGCTGCAATGAAAAAAAACTAACAATGACACAAAAAACACCACAGAGAAATTAAATGCCTACTAAGATTTGTAGGAACATAAATACTACTAACTCTGTTACTTAGCATTCCAATTCTCAAGGAGCAAACCTTAAATTTTGTGTTGGAAAGAATAAGCGAATAGTAAAGTAAGATACCAACAATGTACCAGACACAAGACAACACAATTCTATCTGAAACTATATATAATTGCACACAAGAACAATTACCTGTGTGCCTTATGTAGAAAAGTAACTAGTACAGGAAAGTGTAAGCCACGAGCTTTGAGAAAAAGAGACAAAAAGCAAATGGAGCCACTCCTGGTAACTTCCATGCCTCTAGAAACCCAATTGCAGATGAAGAATCTGAATCTGAATTATCAGACTCAAGGAGCTTTGCTTCCTTTGATTCCACTTTCTGCAGATTTTGTACCTCAGGATTCTATATCACATCTGTTTCCACACCCATTTCATTCTCCATTACAGGATGCACAAATCCCATATCCTCTGGGTTCACAACAAGAAAAAAAAAAACCAAAATCCCCACAATAATGATCAGAAGTCCAGGCACCACAAACGACCAACCCCATCCAAATTCCAACACTGCTGAGGCTACAACTGAACCAATGATGTTCCCCACTGAAGTATACGAAGTCCATATTCCCATTATCAAACCCCTCTTTGATTTTCTAAACCAATTCCCCACCACCGCAACCACACAAGGCCACCCAATTGATTGAAACGATCCACAAACAATTTGAACACCCACAAAAAATCCCAAAACATGATAATCTAACCAATACCCTAAGCCAAAAAGTATGGTAAAAATCTCACTACCCATCATTCCAAACACAAGAAACAACCTCAAGGATTGCGAAAGCAAAAAAGGAAAAAGGAGAAACACAGATGGGAATTCGTTTAGTTCATAAGTTAAAGGGCGGTAACAAGGATTGAAAATATAAACCAGAAGGTATAACAAAATCAATTCGAACAGAACCTGCAAAGAGAATCTTCCAAGGACGCAGCTGTGGTGGGAGCTTCGGTTGGTCTTCAGAAGTTCTTCAATTTGGGGCTAAGGTTTGGAGCAAATGAGGAATGTTGTCCAGCTGAAATGAAAATTCAGAAAACAGAGCAAGCGACGCCGCATTGCACCAATTGTGCATTTTTCAAGTTTCTCTTCTTATTAAATCCATGTCATATGCTGATGTTGGAAATTAAAAATGCCACCTAAGCATTTAACGTGCCACCTTAGCATTTAACGGTGCCACATCAGCAATTTCGTTACCTGTTATCAGCCCTAATTGACGGAGGACTATTTTGTTATGGATGTCCTATCTTTCGAGGATGAATTTGTTATTTTACATCTTTGAGGGATGATTTTGTTGAAAGTCCAATCTTTCAAGGACTCAAATGTAGGTTTACTCTTAAAAAAATAACATTATTCTCTAATGATGTTCTCAATTAAGAACTAATTACCATTTTAACAGTAATTAGTTGTATTAAACAAATTTTTCCTCCAACTGACATATTGATAGCTGCCATGTGTATGCCACATCAACTTCTCTGTTAAATTCTGGACAGCGTTAGCGTGCCGGACCAAAAGTGCAACTATATAATAAACAATATGGACCATTTTACGGTTTTTCAAAATAGGGAGACCAAACCGTTCATTCACATAAAATAGGACCAAAATTACAATTAAGCGTTTATAATTTCACAACTCTCAATCGGACCACGGGCGCATCTGCTTCAACTGGAACTGTGTTCGATTGTGTCGGAGTTGCTGTTTGTGCTTCGATTGCTTCTTCTTCTTCATGACACGAAGAAGAAGAAGACTTTCTCCCACTATGATTATTATGAAGAAGAAGAAGACTTTCTCCCACTATGATTATTGTGAGTTCTGTCTAGTTTTTGCTCTGTGAGATTCCCAATCTCAAAACCCAGAAATCAATAATGGTATCACTAAGATATGTAGCCAAATCTAGGACCTTTCTCTCCTCAGTGCTCACTCTCAATAACCCATTACTTGTTTCTACTACTTCTCTTTATTGCCCTTGCTGTTTTGCTTCTTCTGCTGCTGCCGCTTCTTCTTCTGTGAATCCATGTCTGCCTCTATCAGCCTTCTTTGGAATAAACAACTCCATCACAAACGAACTTGTGGGTTCCTTCAAGGATTGGTTCAAGTCCGGGAACAACGAATTGTTGGACAGAATCTATGAGATTCTGGGTACCCAGGTGGAATGCGGCGGCGAAGTGGCCTACATGGTCGCCACCGACTTGGCTCTTTCCCGGTTGGGTCTTCGGCTCAATGAAGCCTTCGTCTTGGAGGTTCTGGGTTATGGCAAGGATGTGCTCTCTTGCCTCAAGTTCTTCGATTGGGCGGGTCGCCAACCTGGTTTTTACCACACCCGTTCCACCTTCTTTGCGATTTTCAAGATTCTCTCAAGGGCCAAGCTTATGTCAGTCATGCTTGATTTCCTTCAGATGTATAGGAAGCGGAGATACGCTCACAAGGTTAGATTTTACGATACTTTGGTCATGGGTTATGCTGTTGCAGGTAGAACCGAGATTGCACTCCAACTGTTTGGTAGAATGCGGTTCATAGGATTGGACTTGGATGCTTTTGCTTACCATGTATTTTTGAATGCCTTAGTAGAGGAGAAGTGTTTTGATGCGGTTGAGGTTATTTTGAAGCAGATACAGATGAGGGGTTACGAGAATGAGGTTACAAATACAATAGTAATAAAGAGCTATTGTAAACGGAACCAGTTGGATGAGGCAGAAGCGTATCTTGATGAATTGTTGTCTAGTGGGAAAGTGTTAAAGGAGCTTGGGTTGGATATTCTTGTTGGTGCACTCTGTAAGGGGAATATGTTCATACGTGCTAAGAAGTTAGTTGAGAAATTGCGGGACTCTGGGTTGATTCCAGTAGAGAATGCCTATGGTGTGTTGATCAGAGATCTTGTTCGGGCTGGAAGGTTGAATGAGGCTTTGGAATTTTATCAGCACAAGAAATCTTTGGAAGGGTATGTTCCAGGTCTGTTCCAGTACAACATTTTAATAAGCAGGCTTTTGAGCGACAACCGGCTTCATGAGGTGTATAATTTCCTGATGGAAATGAAGGAGAATAACATTTCCCCTGATATGGTTACTATGAATGCTGTCTTGTGCTTCTTTTGCAAAGCAGGAATGGTTGATGTTGCTCTTGAATTATACAATACAAGAGCTGAGTTTGTGCTCTCTCCCAATCAGATGGCTTACAAATATTTGATTTTTAATTTATGTTTGGATGGGAGCATTGATGAAGCATACCGTGTATTCAAAAATTCTTTAAATCAAGGTTTTTTTCCAGATAGACAAACATTTTCTACAATGGTGAATGCTTTATCTAGAGAGTGTAAGGTTGACAAGATGAAGGAGTTGGTCATTCTTTCCTTGGAGCGGAACTTTGTACCTAGTGCTTACACATATAACGAATTAATATCAGCACTAAGCCGGGCTAGAAGAGTAGAAGATGGTTATCTAATACATGGGCAACTTAACAGTGTAACTACTAGAAGAACTTATGTTGACTTGATTATGGGTTTCAACAAGTCAAATAAGGGAGATATTGCTGCTCGGCTTCTTATTGAGATGCAGGAAAGGGGTCATATCCCAACACGATCCTTATTCAGAGCTGTTATTTATTCTGTACTTGATATGGATAATCCAAGAACTCATTTTCTCAATTTATTGGAGATGCATTTGTCTCGTTATGAACCAAATTGTCTGATTTACAACTATTTTATTGATGGAGCTGGGCATGCCAGAAAGCCTGAGCTGGCCAGGGAAGTATTTCAGATGATGCAAAGGAATGGCATTGAGCCCAATTTGGGTTCTAAAATTCATATGTTGCAAAGTTATTTAAGAAATGAAAAAATTTCTGATGCTCTGAATTTCTTCAGTGAAATGCGGCACTCAGGTATGAAGAGTAAAAAACTATATAATACCTTGGTTGTTGGTCTCTCCAAAGCCAAGAAGGTAGACATTGCAGTTGAGTTCTTGTCAGAAATGAGAGAAAGTAAAGTCACTCCAACCATTGAATGCTATGAGATTCTTGTGCAAGAGCTTTGTCGTATGAAAAGATATGATGTTGCAATAAATTTTATTAATGACTATGAGAAAATGGGACGTCGATTAACCTCCTTTCTTGGTAACATACTTCTGTGGCATTCTTTGATTGCACCAGAGCTCTATGATACCTGTGTTCATTTAAGAGGAGTTAGTTCAATACTCAGTCTGCTGATTGGTGCATTTTCTGGTCGCTTCAGAATGGACCAACAAACTGTGAACTTTGAAGAATTAATAGAGAAGTGCTTCCCTCTTGATCTATACACCTACAATCTGTTGTTGAGAAAAGCAAGCATGAGTAACATGGAGCAAGCTTGTGAGTTATTTGATTGGATGTGTCAAAAGGGTTATGAGCCTAATCGGTGGACATATGACATCATGGTCCATGGTTTCTTCAAGCAAGGGAGGAAATCTGAGGCTAAGTGGTGGATTGAAGAAATGCTCAAAAAAGGATTTCATCCAGCAAACAGTGCTAGACTATTAATTTAAGGAGCATCTGTGAGAATCATTGGTCAAGTTTCCTTCAGCTATTTATTGCTAACAATGAAAAAAAAGTTCACACAATTTTGGTGAGGATATAATTTAACTTCATTTATGCAGGTTACATTGGATGAGTTGGTTTTAGTTTATATTTTATTTTTCTTAGTCATCTTGAATAAGATCTATCTTTCGTTTTTCCCTTCTTTCTTGTGGAGGCAGTGGGTAATAGTATTGGCTTTCCACCTTGTATTATTTATCACATTAGATCAACAGAAGCTACATATTTGAAGCTTATGCTAGTCCATCATGATATAAATTTCATTATCCTGTATAAGGAGGTTATTGTTAACATTAAACCATATAAGATTCTTGAATTGAAGTTGAAAGGATGTGCCTTTGACATCCTTTTAACGGAGGGATTTTTTCAATAGGGTACATTAATTCTCTGCAACATAAACATCAACAACATTGACTGCTTGGCTAGCATTAAATAAGTAAAAACCAATATCCTTTGTATGCAAACCTATGCTTCTGTCCAGCTATCATGAATGCAATAAGTAGGAGAATATACACTGTCGAACTACAAGCAGATCTTGATCTCATTTCTTTCAGTGTTCCGGCGAATGTACCTGTGATGTTGCTATGAACAAAAGTCTGGCAACAAGTGTTACACAAGTGAGGCATTGTAATGATCATTTGTGATCATGTTTTAGTTTATATTCTTTTTTCTGCCCGATGACTGTGTATGTCTTGCTTATTTTTCTTCCCTTAAATTCTTTGGAAGGAAGTTGTGAAAGTTTTGTCATATATAGTGGTTAGACAAGTTTATTATTCAATGAAACATGCAGATTCTAAAGCTATAATTTCTTCTGTGATTTCTGCATTGCAACTGCTTGTTTGGTGCTTATCTTTCTAGGGGATAGTGTGTACTGTGTCAACTTTAAGCCTTTAATCTGTTGGAGCATTTTATCATAGTCTTCTTCAAGTGCTGATTCAGCACGATTATGTAAGATAAAAATGATCAGATTCTCTTTGCCAGAGTTAAAACAATCCATTGCAAGGAACTCAGTTCGCTCAATACCCTTATCTACTTTATTGGAAGTTTTGAACGACTATCCTGTTTTACCATCCCATGTAATATGACCAGTGAATAAAATAGAATTTTTTTAAAAAAGGTTTAAAATGGAGGAAAGAAATAGTAGCTGCCTAACATAACATTCTCAAAAGTTTCAGGTCTCAATGTTGATGGTTTATCAATTTACTTGATGACTATAAAGATTGAAGGTACTAATTGGCGAAGTCTCTTGGTGTTGTCCTTGAAAGGTGATGTAAGGAAAAGGGGACAGCTATTTTCTCTTTGGGTCTTAACTCCTCCTCTTTCTCCAACCGAAAAAGCGAGATCATTTTGGAGTGTCAGTCTAATTTAAGGTGAGAGGCCATTGTTTCTTATTATAATAATGTATTTAATCTCAGAAAAATTCCTCCAGATTTGTAGTTATCACATGCCAATTCTTTGTTTTCTATTTTTGTTTTTGCAATACCTTGAGCTACTAGATTTCTATCAATACAATTACCAAAGGACCTGACATATTTATGATGACAATGGAGACAATACAACACTGATTAAGTAAATATCTGGTAATCATGCAGAGATCATTTGCTGTATTCATGTTGTTGCGTTGTCTATATAAGTAGCTGTTTAAAATGGAGGTTGAGTGGTATGAATCTGGCATATATTTGCAATGGAGTGTCCCTTATTTTAGTCTGCCATAGGTTGTGGTGGTTGATCAGCAGTAACCAGTACGGATTAAGTCTTCCCTAAACCAATGTCAAGGGAGTGTAAGTGTTTTGTGGAGTGTGGGTTCGTTCTGTCTCAACTAGCAGGATTTTGTGCCCTTGGTTTCTGAAACTGATGGAAGTTTTGATCCTCCCATTTGGGTGCGGAATGTGCAAGTATTGTGGAGCCAACAAGGAAATACACAATATCCAATTAAGTTACAGTGGCATATGGATAAAGCTTTTGAAGTTAAAGAAGTATGTAAAATTCCTGTAACATACCTTGATCAACTGTAAATGTGTAATCATGACCATTGATCACTTCCCCCATTTAAAATGGATCTCAAATCCAAATTCCAAATGTTTGGTGCAAAGCTCATGATCTGCTCAAGGGAATTTCTTTAACGGATATGCAGAGGGATTGGGCAGCCTTACTGCACCAATGTTGTTGTTGTTGTTTTTTCTTTTTTTCCTTTTCTCTGTTGCTTTAATTTGCCTGTTTCTGTTAAGGAAGATTCCTTATCCTCCTTCATTCTTGTACTTATGTCCTCTTTTTCTTAATGAAAATTTTCTTTCATAAAAGAAAAAAAAATGTAGATGCTTATACCTGATTGAAATAAAAAAAATGCTGGATATAATTTCTGTATGTGGTAGTAGAATACAGGACTGGAAGGTTATCTTTTAGCACTCTAAAGCAGCAGGCAATATAGAAGTCCTGGTATGGAAGCCTTTTGGTGATGTTCAATGTGATTGTTAGTAAGAAGGAAACAGACAAAAATTAATAAATAAATAAATAAAACTTGCCCTGCATATCTTCTCCTCTATTAATATCTTCCTAATCCAATAATGGATTTTCATACACAATCTTTAATTCATAAGCCCAAAATTTACTGTAAGACTGAAATAATTATGATATAATTCTTTAGATGATCTGGAACAGTGTACAGGAGAGGAGGAACTCATGGCAAGGTGGAGTTTATGGTACCAATTATTCAATCCTACCAGGGCATAGATTCACATATGTTCTTCAAGTAAAATATCAGATGGTAGCTGCTTCTACTTTCACTTTATTGCATTCCACAAGTCCATAGGAGTCTACTTCAAGTATAATTGCAATGCAAGCCGTTTTGTGATTCCCGGATCTTTTCCTCCTCCAGTAGGAGCCTTCACCGTATTGGCTGAAAAACAATTTAAGGAATCAAGACAGTAAGTTGCTTGCTTAGATTTGGCCCCCCAAAAAAAAGGATAAATGTGATTAGACCATGCATTGCAATTATACCTGTGCTTTCAAGAACCAAAGGGCAAAACAGATCATCGTTATCTTTTTTATTAGCAGTATCATAAACTCTTTAGCTCTGCGTAATTCCTTTTTTCTTGCTGCAAGGTATACAAAACTTAGTGCACATAATGAATACTGAAGCATACTTGTGTCCAAGAGATAGCCGCAAAGGATGAAATCACAAGAGATGGCTCATTTCCCTGGAATCAATGGCTTCTACTGCAAGGGTGATCTAGTTGATGGGGAAAGGGGAAAACAGAAGGTGGGATCTGTCTTGTAAACCTTACAAAGTATGCATTTTTCTTGTGTATTTCACCTCAGATACCTCCCTAATGGTTTTTTACTGGTTCTACTAGTTGTAAAAAGTTGAAGAACATGTAGAAAGGTTTTAAGTACTTTATTGTGAAAATTTCACATTTGTATTTTCCGTTTTGTATTGAGCATATAATGCTTGAAATTTTTTGTGGGTCTCTATTTCTGGTTTATATGTTAAGCTTGTTAGATTGTCACAGTCATTAAGTCAGTCAAATATATGTTAGAAAGTCTCATGTTTTTATGTAAATACTTGATGAGTGGTTTACTCAATTTTAGGGATATTATCTCTTAGGATTATGCTGCGTTTTTAGTTGCCGAAGGTGCCCTCAAACCTTGTTGATTTGTTTCTGGTTGGCTTGAATTTAAGGAGCATCACATATCAATAAAAGTGTGCTTTTGTTGTGCCACTTTATCCATTGCTTACCACCTGTTTGATAAAAATATTCTGTGTGTTTCACCTCTCTTTCACAGAGACTGCAGTGATCTAAGAGTTTGACATTCAAAGGACTTGAAGTCAAGAAGACCCTAGAATTCCATTTACATTCTGACAGCTTTCAAGACACCCATAAAGAAATGCTTACTGTGATCTCATGTTTGCAGTTCCAACGGTCATTCCAGAACAAAAAGAATGTTATAATATAGAATTCAGGCATCTCCAAAGGTAAGTCTCTGAGTTCTTGATAAATATATTTTCCTTTTGTGTAAAGCTAACAAGCTTCGCTATGCTCTCTACTTAGGTGTACAGTACCTGTCTATTGGAGCCTGTTCTTATAATGTTTATGTAAGTAACTTTGTGTGTGGTCCAAATCATGGAGAAGTGTATCTGGTGAACTCTGGACAGGCTATTAGATGGGTTATAAGTCTGAAGATTATTGAAAAACATCCTATGTCAGTAGTCACGTTCCCTATTATCTCAATTAGCACACTGTTTGTGTTGTATGACACTGTTGATTTGTGCTATACTGCTATAAACCGGCTCTAGTGGTAACTTGAACTTAGACAAGACTGTCTAATCTGGATGTTTGTTGTGCTCTAAAAGTTTATACTTCCATACTAACGAATCTTTGAGATCTTAAATTTGATATTTCCATGTTTGTAAAGCAAAGGGCGCAGGAACAAGCAGATTTTTTCTTTTGTTAAAAAAATCTTGAATTGATTAGTGATTAACTATGTTTCTTATGCTTGTTTCATATTCACTTGTAAGCTGTAACAGGTGTTAAGTATTGGAAGACACTAAAACTATGACGCTGTTGGTTGTAATCTGATGAATATTGGCGACTGAAAATATTGATTTGTAAAGCAAAATTGAATGTTGTCTTAGATACAAATTCTATATATGTTATAAACTCTAATGAGTTCAGTATGAATATATTTTTATCTTGTTGGATTTGAGAACTTGTTGAGTGCCTTTTTTTTGTTTCTCTTTTGCAAGTCTATGTAATGGTGCCGAACGTGTAATAGACCTTGAAGAATTGTTTGTGTAACAGCTCTTGCTCTGGCTTTAGCAGCTGCTAGCCTGCTACAAGCTACTGCACGGAGAGTTTTGCAGCACTTAAATATGTAATTGGCAGACTATTACCTTGTACTTGTTTGTAATTACATGAGTCAATAGCTCAATTAACTTGTTAATTCTTTTATAGGATTTTACCAAATATGGTTTTCTATATTTGGTTTAATGTACGGATACATGAATTCTTTGATGTAAGTAAATGTTTAATTGCAGATAGCAGATTGTGTTTAAACATTATATTGACATTTAATTGCAGATTGTGTTTCATGTATTCTCATTTCCATAGCCTTTAGGCACATGGATGGTGACATTTGATATTAAATTTTGATTCTCAGTAAATTGACGGCAACTTTGATATGTTTTAGTAATCAATTAAGTGGATGTAGCTAAGTCCTTATCAAGAATCATTAATGTCCATAATTTTTTGATAATGTATTTTAATCCCTCTTGTCACTCTCATCTAGTGCAGCTAGATATTATAAATTGACAAGCAAAAATGTGGTAGGAAATGGAGTTTAGCACTTTTGAAAACTAGTTTTTAAAGCAAAAGTTAACATAAAAAAACATAAAAGCTACTTTATTCGCTATCAAAGATTAGTGGTTACAAAGCGTATGTTGCTCTCAAAATTATCTTTCACCACTATTGTCAATTTCCCACCTTTATTTTCTCCTTTTCTGTTATCCCTGTAAGTGAAAAGAGAAGCAAGATACAAAGAAGAACTGAAAAAAGAACTAGACAAGTTCGAACAAGCATCAAGCAGCAATGAAATTCCTCCGAGTTCCATAAAGTACCATAAGAGACAAAAGAAGTTAACAGAATCAAAAAGAAGTTTTTCCATTATGGATGATATTCTCTTCTTCGCTTGCAAGTCTTCACAACCATTGGCCTCACTAGATCTCTTTCTCTGCTCATATTTTTCCCTTGATGGCATTTATGAAAGTGAAAATTGCAAGTGGCTTTGCAAAAGTTGAACCCAAACAATGAATAAATAAACAAAAGGAAAATGATTTCCTTAAAAATCACAGAGAAATATTTTCCACTCCTATGTAGTTTCATGTAATACATGGCCGTGTATATTACATTAAACTACATAGGAGGACAAAGTATTTTATTCAGAATTATAATTCCAAGTAATACAGTTGCGTGTTCATTTTCATATTTTGAATGATATTAAATATTACTAGTTGTTTAACTACAAGAGTTGGCAAACTGAATTCTATTTGGGGCGAATTCTGAGGTAATGGTAAGAGTTCAAACCCTACTGAAAACATCGGTGGCTAGGGCATGTTGAAGCATGAGCAAAAATTAATCTTACACTAAATGTGTGGGGACCACCTCGTAAGAAACCAAATATATATATATAGTAGTAGTTGTTTTAACAAAAAAAACTACAAGGTGCTACTTATTGATGCTATAAAACATCCAATTTTGAGAATTTCTTAGGGCCAAGTCTCAAGAAATATTTTGTAAATTCCTTAATCGTTCCTTTGATTAAATCAGAGAGGTCAACTAGTCAAGCATGCAAGCTGCCTGAACACAACTCGGTTAAAATTAATACCAAAAAGAAAGTATAGTTTTGGGTTTGGCCTTTATTTTTTTTGGTTGGCTTTGGCCATAGGTTTTGGCCTTAACTTTGGATAGATTCTTCAAGTACCCTTGGAAGATAATCTATATATTTAATGAATTTGGCGGTTAACAATTCATGATGAGTATAATTAGCATATCTAATGAGAGTTATGTGGAAGCATTCAGGATATAATGAGGAAAAGAGCAATCAATTAGGCTAAGGTTTTAGATAGAGTCTGGATAATGAGGAATCTGAATGGCGTCAACTTCACAATTCCAAGTACAAACATGTACAAAATGGCATGAGAAATCTCTTGTCCAATCCACTAACTAAGCAATAAAATGTCCATCTTTATGTAACTGGCTAAGTGGCTATGCAGAACCATAAGTTGCAACGCATGAAAAGATATCTCCACCAATATGTGATATTGTTTAAGTTCGATGTGCCAATTAAATATATTTCTTGTCACTTGTCTTCTACTTTTTTTTTTTTTTTTTACCAATTTCATGTTAATTACTTGTCTGTTTTTCCCTTCTTTCTTTCTTAATCGAAGTTAATTTACTAAAACAAAATAATTAATTGAAGTTATCTTGTTTATATATATATATATATATATCCACTTCTATTTTCACTCATGTCTTTACTTGTGTATCAAAATTCAAAAGGTACAACTTTTCTCTTGCAAATCAATATTAAATGTTAATTTACTAGTTAATCAATTTTTTTATACAAGTAATATGAAGGTTTTAACTTAAAACCTCTTATAAATTATTCAAAGTACTAATCAGTATATAATCAACTTTTATTAAAAAATAATTTTGTACATACATCTAGTTTACTCCTAATTTATTTAATTCCTCATATGTAACTAGATAAAAGAAGGGGGTGATTATTATGATATCTATAAAACTAATTAAAAGACTTCATTGATGATCAGGATTATAAATTCAGTTGAAAAAATAAAGACAATAAGGATTATAAATAGAGAGAAAATATATACAATTTGAGTGTTCAAGTAACAAGAAGTAAAATATAATAAAAGATGCAGAAACTTACAAACATATATGTTTTACATGTGAAATTATTATGTGTTTGTGTTAAAGTGATTGACAAAACAATGCTGAGAAATGAGTGTTACAAATGAATCCACGTATGAAAGGAAAGTTAAATATTATTACCAGAATATATTCGTTTGAGGTTAATTAGGACCATAGATTTTCTTTGACTTTCATTCATTCAATGTGTGATTAGATGTATCTATCGCACAAAGAACAAATATAATATTCAGAAAACTCATGTTTCATGTGTTTCTATCTTTTTAATTGATACTACGAGTATTTTCATTTTATTCAATTGAACGTAAAATTAATCTCGTTTGAGAGTTAAAATAATTATAATTTTTTTCTCCCAATAATATTTTTATCTATATATCTAACGTGGTTTAATGTAAATGGCAAAAATATTCAATCTTATGAATATCAATATGGGTTGCACTTGAATTAAAATCTGAACCCATATAATAAAGTTACACTATATTGTACAGGTAGCAGTCACCGCCACTTATGCAAATTGCTTCCAAATTCAAAATTAAGATAGACAAGACAAGATAAACCCATGATCGTTGACTATTTTTTCTTGTTTCCCACTTATTATGAAGAAAGGTCCAATCACACACGCTTTGTTTTTTTTTTTTTTTTTNTCTTTATGTATGTAGGTTTCTTCTTCTTAAACTATACTTCTGTATAAGGTTGACCTAACCTTGTCATTGCCAAAACAATAACAGGAATTGAAGTGCATATCCAATTGTTCTTTTCTGCAGAATGAAGCTCTTTTGAATGATACTTCTCAAGAAGTATGGCCCCAGCATGTGCACAAAAGAATTGGAGAAGTCCTTCAATGCTTTCTTGAAACTAAAGCAATTGTAGTAATGCAGAAATCATGGACTTAAATTGCAGACATGTCATGTGATATGGTCGCAATATTGCAGTTGTGGTCCAATTGTAGTCGACACAAGTCACATTTTTTAGCAATTGCTGCAACCATATTGTATCTGTGACTGCGACCATAACCCCATTTTAAAATCATGATAAAAATTTAATTAAATCCATTTTGTATAGCATAGTTGCCTATGGATATTTTAAAAAAATTGACTGAATTTATTTTTCATGGTTAACAATCTCCACCTCCATAAAGAGAAAAAGTGTGCATAGCATCTGGTGACCAAGAGTGTTTGCAGTAGCTTCTAGAATTTATTCCCATATCTTGGATGAAATATTTGGTAATTAAGCCCATACACCAAGCTTCCCTTATAGAAATTAATTAATTTGGAGAAGTGTGCTCAATAAGACGAACAAAAAGTTTTTCCAAAGAATGGCGGACATGGCATGAAGATCTAAAAATCTGGGGAGAATCTGAACTGATATTTCAATTTTCATTACCATATTGATTTTTATTGTATACGCTACAAGTTTACAACCCTTGATTTTTTTAAGAAGATTTTTTTTTTTTTTCAATTCTTTTAGNTTTTTTAGTTTTTTTAGTTACGACTCTGAATTCAAATACATAACCCACAAGAAAAAGAAAAAATGACTGATTTGGATATCTCTAGTCAAATTTTTATCAATAGGGAATCTTTAATCACTTCTTGAGTTAATTAATCACATTTGTTTAATTAAGTCAACAAGTCGTTAATGACTTCCACCCAGCAAATATTCTTCCCTAGCTCTCTAGCTAGGTCATTTCCCCTAGAAGAAATTTGCACCAGTCCCAAATTTCTTTTATAAACTTCATTTTGATCCATCATATCAATATAAAACTATGCACGCTGTCATTATAAGAACATGCCATATTGTTACATTTTTTTAAGATATTTACTTTTATTTAAAGTCTTAAAAAAAGCCTTTACTATGTTGAAGCTTATAGTTCATTAATTATTCGTTTATAGCTCTTTACATAGACAGTAGATCAAATTTAAATCCTTTTTAAATTCGAGTTAACAGCTTGTGAACATTAGATCAATGACTTTCTTTCCAATTCTTCTATAAGACCATAACCATATGATCAAGAAACGTAGAGAAAAAAAAAATCAGACAAGTTTTGAGAATACTCTAAAAAGTATTTAGGCTTAGTTTAGGTAAACAGTTTATTTAGATGCTTATATAAAAAGTTTTTATATAATAAGTTCATTTTAAATTAAGCTATTTAATATTTGGATATATAGTTGAAGAAGCATTTTTAAAATTTATAAGCTATTTCTAAAAGTATTAGATAAATAAGTGTATAAGTACTTATAAATGACATCCAATAACTTTTCATTTTGAAATAAATCATAGTTTTTGATCCCTCTCTAATTGAAAGTAAAAACTTAACACTCTTTAATTTGCATCTTTATTTTCAGATAAACTATAAGAAAAATTAAAAAAAAGTTTCCATCCATAGCATAAAAATTTAAATTTAAATTAAAATAAATTCTCACTCATATAGTGAATTGAAGCCCTAATTCTGCCCAAAATAAAAATAGATAATTCATCTATGTGCAAGTTTTATTTTGAATAAATCATGTAAAAAAAAATTTAAAAATTCATCCTTAACAGAAAATTTAAACCAAAATCACAAATAAGTCCTCATCTATAAGTCTCAAGTCAATTGAAGATAGGAGTAACTTGAAACTCATCAATTTCGCCCATCCATTTGCAACAAACCCTAATGCCACAATCAAATGATAAACCCCATAATTACAAGAGTACAACGTCATTATTGATATTCAGTAATCATTTTCACTAAAAATAAGTAGCAAATGGTGAAAACCTAGGCCAAAATCTAGGATAGGTGTAGAGGAAGAAGTGATGTGTTGTTAACTTTTAGCCATGAATACAGCAAACCAAGCACTATTTTCGAACAAAGAGTCCCAATGGAGTCAATAACGCAGTAGATCAGTCCTCTATTTACATTCCTTCAAGTGCAGCTGATGAGGACCGAGCTAAGATGGGAAAAGTGAACATGGGAAAAGTGAAAGTAATGAATGGTGCAATGAATCACAGTCTTCCTCTTCATAGACGACGGTGAGGATGACAGAGGAGACCTACTATCATGTACGAATTGTAAAGGAGAAGTGAAGAAGGAGAATATGCTGGAATTTTATGACTTTATCAAAGGCAATTTTGTGAAAAATTATTATAAACCCAACCACCGGTTAAGCTCATTTAAGCTTTCGCAGTGGCTAGCTTATTTTCATAAGCTTCATATTTTGGCTTATGAAAATAAGCTCAAAATAGCTTATTTGAAGAAAATAAAGTATTTATTAAAAATCAATTCAAACACTTTTTTTTTTGTTAATTTTTATAAATACTTATTATAGTAGAAAAAGTCAAATAAGTCATAAATCAGCTTATCCAAACGAGACCTTATTCTATGTCAATTGACCTAATTGAAAATAATAGCAGCGTTACCGTAATTGGATTACATGTTAAAAATCTGATAAAGGTTAATTAGTGAGAAAAGAAAAGAATCTCGTAAGTACTCCACTGTTCCTTGACATAATATGTGACACTAATTAAAGTGAAACCAAGTTGAAATCCACCTACCCTCTTCCTCCATATGTGCTTGATTTTTCAAATTGTTAATAATACTTTGATTACTTTCTCATATTCTTTTCTTCTGGGGCATCCTACGAGGCTCCTCCCAACTTGGCCTGATGATTAATTATTCAATGTATGAAACAACACAAACAAACCCCCTTTCATAATTATCTTCCTCAGCTGAACTGTTACCCATATTAGTTGGCAGTTTAGCTTTAATAACACAAAACTTATTCTACACTATGACCAATAGAAGTGTAAAACAGGGACCATTCCAGCACAAAGTGGCCCATATATTCTTTTATGTCATTCATGAAAACAGCAACATCTTAAATCCATATTCTCTTTGATCTTTTCTCTAAAATTGTCTGCAGCAAATGAACAAGGCCATATCAATACCAATGGACGTCTTTCTCATTTTCGATCGGTTTTTCTTCTGCCCTCTTCGAGCTATATATATATGCACCGGTAAAAGAGAAAGAAAGATGATGATGATGATGATGAAGATGAAGAAGAAGAAGAAGAAGAAGAAAACTCTTCATTGATATATATATTAATACACATATGTACCTGTACTATAATTTATCATGTCAAACCATATGTGGAAAATTCTATTACATGGATCCCCACCTAAAGTGGCCATGTTTGGCTAATCCATTCAATCACCTTGTGTGCTTTATGATCCAAACTATAAACCCAGAAAAACAAAGAGGGAGAAAAAGAAAGGGCTAGTCCATTCTCATTTATCGAGCATATTCCTAGAAACCCAAAGCAATAAATCTAGTTATTTACATTCTTTCTACATCAAAATTGCATATCTCATGCTGTCACTTACCATAAGATGATTCATCTCAGAAATCTGTGCAAACTCACCAGAAACCCAAACCCCATCAGCCCCATTAACTTGAGGATGAGAGACACATGAGAGTATTGATATTGGAGCTTGAAGAATACTACATATAAGTGAGAAGCCACTCCATCCATGTTGTCTTCTACCTCGCTCTCGCACAAAAATGGGTAGCTCAACGTTTCCTCCTTCAAACATGTTCTCATCTGCCACTCTAGAGCTCTTCTTTAGGTTTTGCACGTTTCTTGTCACTGCAGCAAGAAGGCGCCACATCTTTTTCTGTAGTTTGGAAGAAATTGAAAAGATGAGAGAATACTTATTAGTGCGGAGTGTAGTCTAGAAAGCAATGGAAGTATTATAGAATATATATGAAGCTCTCAACTCTGATGCAGAGAAAAGAAAGGGTTGGAAGGGCCAACTCTTTCTAGAGCTTTTGATAATGGTATTTTGGTGGTGGTGTTGCTAGTGCTTGTGTTTATCACAAAAGGTTTATAGGTGCCTTTTAGTTTTAAAGGGCCAACTATGTATCACTAGCATTTTTTGCCATTGAGATGGGTGGGGTCTATCATTTCCCAACTTGCCGACAAAGTTGCCAAATTTACTGTAAAAAGAATGAATACATGTTAGACGTTTTAGGTCTAATTCTAATTATCCTAATAATTAATGGTTAAACAATGAATACATGTTAGAGGTTTTAGGTCTAGTTCTAATTATCCCAATGATTAAACACTAAGTACTCTAACATAGAGGCTCTTGATTTAATTTCTATTAGGGACGATGGGGTGAAATTTTAGAGAGAATATATCCTACTTTATAAAATTTTGTTATGTAACTTCTAATGGATTAAAATAATAATCCACAACTGTATTAATTATATGTCACATCTTTCAGTTGAACTAAAAAAAAAGTCAAGTGAAATAAGCTTAAATTTAGATTTTTCCATGTAATATATTTTTAAGATCTTTTTTTGTTATTAGATAGAGGAAACTAAATTTTTTAGCTGAGAATATTAAAAGAATTGGAGATTAAACCTAAGATCTTAACCTAGTGGAAACTCACTTAGATAAATTATTCTACATTTATTGTGTTAATTAGTACATAGAATATTATGTAAAGTTTATGTATATAGCTATATATAATTATTATTCTTGTACAAAAAGATAGTCTTTTACTTTTCAAAATTTGGGCATACTATTCTTGGGTTATATATACTTTACATATATATAGTTCATTTTAGCAAAAACAAGAGGAATTTTTAAGGTACAGCTTTACAGTTCATTTTTTGGCACAAATTGAAGGGTCCCAACCACATGAAGCTCAAGACAAAAAGGTGAACTGCAGATCTTATCAGAATTGGGATGGTGATCAATCATTGGGTTAGTAAGTTCATCAGAGAATCATAACCGTCCGATGATTGATCTTTATATAGACACTGCATGTGCATAATATCAATTTATCAGAATGATGCAAAGTTTGTAGGTTCCCCACGAATCTCAGTTGTGTGAGAGAATCAATACCAGTACCAAAATGTGATGGAGACCTATGTGGTGTATGAATTGGTATTATTGTTCCATTAAAGAAGTCTATGTAGTTGGAATTTTGGATAGACAAGTATTTTATTATGAAAAAAGTACTTCTTTTTATAGGTGGAAGAAAAAACTCTGGAGATTTCATTTTTGAGTTATCTAATCATAATTTTGATTTAAAACATTTTTAAAAGTTTTAAAAAAGCTCATTTAAATACTTTATAAAAAAATCATCTAAATGTACAAGAATTTATTTTGTTTTTGGTTGTAAAATATTTTTTAAAAAAAACTTTTTTATCCAAATGTACTTGATTCAAATAGTTATCTAACTATATATCTTGTATCTATGCTTGTGGAGACCAAGATGCAGAAACATACACACATAAATAAAATTAATATAACACTGAGAAAAAAATATGTGCACTTCGATTTTTATTTTTTTTTGTTTTTTGATTGGAGCACTTCGATTATTTTTAAATCATATAGTTAGTTGTATATAATACCTTCTTTATTAGTGTATGACCTGTTGAGAAGCTTAACAACTACTAATGACATGTGACTCATTGAAGCAGTGGAGCTTTTAAGGGCATGTGGGGCCACGGCCCTAAAAAAAACTTATGTAATTTACTTTTAAAAAAATCATTTAGCTCCCTCTAATTTTTTTTAAAAACTTAATATTGTCCCTCTAAAACTATTTTACAATTTATTAAGTATCCCTTTGATTCTTCCAAAATTTTAGTAGTATATAATAAATCACAATTAAGATGGATATATTCTCTCCTCACACATACCTTGCACTCTAGCCTACCTCCGTTGAGTCTAGAGCCTCCCTCTCTTAGAAACCCAGCATTAATCAACTCCAATCTATAGAATAAATTAATTCAAATTAGCCAAAGTTCAAATCATGTGACCAACACTTAGGAAACTTTTTCACCAAATATACCAAGCCAATAATAGGAGTGTGCCCTTAAGATCGCTCGAGGAAAAACTTAATCTCTTTTTATAAAAAATTATTTTTCTTTGTCTATTTTTTATTATATATTAGCTATAATTAATTTGATCCTCAAGTTTTGTGAATGGATCTATTTATTACTTTTAGTTGTTATAATTAATCCTTCGACTTTGGTGAGTGGGCTCACCTTTGTCCCTCTTTAGAGATTATTAGTATTTTCTTTTTGCAAGTTAATGTTCACTAATGTGTTTAAAAGAAAGACAACTTGACATTCTTGATCAGCTCAATGTAAGTTGTTATTATTTTGAGGGATTTACCAAGATGAAAAGCTTGGTAATAAACGGACACTTACCAAATAAAGTGGTCATTCACTTCAATTTTTGTTTATTATTATTTTTTTTTTTTTTGCTACATATCCTGGGGAGGGGAAAACTCTCTCTCACGAGGTAGGGGCATTGACACTAAAATAATTTGAGCTCGTTAGAAAAAGAAAAAAATCAGCTCACTCAAGCTCAAGTAATATTATGAGCCGAGCAAATATAATCAAGCAACTTCAACTTGACTTGGCTCAGCTCATTTTTTGTCACAAAATTTTGAAATGTTTATCAATCAAAAAAGTTTGTAATGTTTAAATAAAGAGCTAATTAATTTCATACCAATTACTTATCTAGCTCGGTCATATATATATAGAAAATTAACTAAACGTAGTCAAATGATACTAAAATTATTCTTAAGACTTGTAGGTTTCGTATTTAAACCTAAAGTCATAGTCAAAATACCAAAAAAAGGTTCATAGCAAATTAATAACAATTAGAAAAATTGAAAGACATAAATTAAAAGTAGTTGAAAAATATCAATTTTTATTGAAACTAGTTGGATGCTAGATATGTGAAAGTGTATTTTAACTAATATAGTGCATTGAACTTGATTTATTTAGGAAATTTGAACACAAATGATTTTGATTGAAGCTAAGAAACAGAATATGTAATTTTACTAAATATAAATAATTTGGTATCATAGTTGAACAGAAACCCTAATAATTTTTTAAAGTGAAGTGGTGAACATATATATAAGCTCAGATCATTATCACTTATTATATATTATCATTGTCATCTATAATTGCACCATAGTCTTAGAGAAAACTCCTGTCTTGTTTATTCTTATCTCACAAATATATTTTTCTATTAGGAATGTATGTGAGAAAAGTGGTTGACCAAAAAGTGATGGATTGCTCATTAGTTCTTAGTGTTTATGAACTCTGCATATTCTACACCATTAAACTATATAGCTGGTCCTCTTACCTGCCAATTATGTCCACCATAACTAACGAAAACATACTGGTTTTTTTGTAACAAAGAAAGAGAAATGACTTTTAGGTCCCCATTATTTAATAAGTTTCCTCTTATATATATATTATCTTCATTCTTGCGTGGGTCATGTGTTGTGTACTTTATAGGAGCACACTGGAATCCTTAGTGCAGCAACTGACCACATCATTATCATTGTTGTTTTAATTTTTCTTATTAATGATAAGAATCAAAGAATAAGAAAACGTTATTTTATTTAATATTGTAGAATTAGTGGCACTAGCAATATAGTTTCAGGACTAATTTAATGGGCTTTAGAAGTCAAAAGTCAACATTGTTTTCTTTTAAGTACAGTACTACTACTATATGTTTATGTAAGCAGAAAAAAAAAAAAAGAATAATGCTATTTGTATATTGGTTTGTTAGCTTCACTTACACAATTTTCTATTAGTAACTTGACAGATTTTGAATATAATGAAAAGAAAAAGTAGGGAGAATTATTCTTTAGTTTTTCAAGTTGAAAAAAAAATCATTTGATTCTAAATTAACATAGAGGAATTTTAATTTGGTTTCTTTCATATTATACGAAATGTACAAAATATCCCATAATGTTATGTGATTATCTATTTATATATGTGTTTATCATGTGTGAATTATATAATTATTCTGTTCATATATATGATTATCATTTTTAAATATAAACGGAATAACCATACATAAAAATAGAATAACTACATTAGATGAGAGTATTTAGATCATTTCACACTTTCTGGCAAGCACCTGCTTAGAAAACACCTTCTTTTAGCACAATTGAATCTTCTATACCAAATTTTAGCATCTCACAATAATAAAATTTTAAATTATGTTCTTTTTGCCAATATAAGATAGCGTAAAATATACTAATATTAATATATAAGTAGTATTATTAAAAAAAAAAATTGAATGAAAAGTATCGTTAGGGAGGTTGGCATGTGAAATCAATAGATAATGGAATATATGGAAATTAGGATATGAGGGTGCGCATGAAGTGTTTCTAGGTAAGGTTCCTTACCCTACTTTAAAAGTACCTCTAAATGGATAATTGTCTTTGTTCAAGTTTTCATTATTGGTTTGAACGCGCTAAGTAGGTCAAAACAGGTAACTAAAGTACAATATTGATGCACCTTTAATGGCCCATCGTGTCTAATGTTTTCTTTTTTGAAGTTTTCATTCTTATCCAATTCGCCATGTTATTTATCTTCACCAATTAATTTTTTCTTTTAGCTTTTCCTGTCACACAGGTAGAACTGTAGAAGCATTGCTTTAAAAACCGAATTGGATCGGGTGGTCCGACTGGTTCCTGATAAGGAAATCGGTCCGGTTCATATCCTTGAACTGCTGTAGCGGTTAAACCCTCCTAAAACCGATGAGAACTGCTTGAACCGACGCGAACTGGTGAACCGGTCTGATTTTGACAAAACCAGAATGCTTGAAAAATTGACAGAAATGAAGAGAAAATTATCCATGCATGGATTCAAATCCCTTTCCCTTGATTCAAATTCATGTTTTGCCACTAAGACGTCTTAACTTTTTAGTATATTACCACATATAAATATATTTATTAATAGAATTGTTAGGAAATTAATAGAAATAATATTTAATAGGTTTGAACCTACTACCTTTTACTCAAAAAAATTCACAGTCCAAACCACTAAGATAACTCAAGACTTATATCTGTTGTTGCTAAAAAATTATTTATTAACTATTTAGTAGATTTATTCAATATTATATATTTAAATATGTAAAATTTATAATACATAATCACACATTACATATATTTTAACTTAATACTTTTTACTAATTTCTGAAAATTATATATATATATTTTTCTCTTGGTCTATTATGCACGATTTAATTGGTTTCTTAGTTATTTATTTATTTGTTTGGCTAATACTATGTGACTATGTCTCTCTCTCTTTTTCTTGGTATTATTATCTAGTTATTTATTTATATGTTCTAATTATCTAATTTTGCTATATTAAAAATTGTGAACTTCATTACATTGAAAGTATGTGAACTTTTAAGAGATGTTGGCTATTGAAATAATCTAATTTTTTTTATGGGACACCATTTTAAATTAGATGTCTATAGATTAAGTTTTTATATCTTTTAATTTTTAGTTATTTGAATATTTAAGTTTGAGACTTTCACTTATGAGTTAAATTTGATGATTTGTGCATCATTCTCCATATTTTATTCTTTGTGAATCTTTAAGTTTGGAAAAAGTTTCGATTCAACATGTTCGATCGACAGTTCAACCGGTTTGACCGGTCGGATTGATCATTTTTTTCTACACCAGTTCACTTACCGGTCTGATTTTTGAAACATTGGGTAGAAGAGACATGAAAAAGTCTTGTGATCCCCCTCAATATACCAAGTGATCCTAACCTTCATGTAGAGCTAGCAAAATGGGCTATGTTCAATGGACTGGACTGTTTTAGCCCCAAAAAATGAGGGTTGGGTTCTTTGAAACCCATATAATATTGAAAGAGTTCTTTCTTTTTTATTTATTTTTTGCAAATGAATTGTGAAATGCATGTTTATTTCACAACTTGATATGGTCAGCAAACTCATTATTTAGTAATCAGATGGAGGTTATAATAAATCAGCGAGATCTAAAACAAGCTGAGGAAAAGAGAGGCACTTTTTATGAAAACAATTGAGCTTGATAATGTCTCTGCATTGAGGAAAATGATGTGAAAGGAAAGAAAAGAAAATGTGATAGAGAATAAAGAGGGAGGAAGACTATTCCTTCGAAAAATTCTCAAAGACATTTATCTTCTTTCCTATTTCTTTAAAAAATTCCAAACAAGAGAAAGGAACATTTCCCTTTATTGTTCTTTCCTCCTGTGTTATTTCTTTTGTCCTTCAAACTCCCTAGTATCTTTTATCTACTAAACAACTTGTAGCTGAGTGGTACTTAAATAATCTTCAAGTGATGTGAATCCATAGAGATTAAACCCTTGAACCCACAAATAGATTGTTACAAACCCAAGAAAGCCAAAGATAAAGTTCCAAGATTCACCTAGACTCGTTGAAAACTTGTTTAAAGAACCCATATTGCAACTAAGGATGCCACAAAGGATAGTCCTTTTGATAAGTTCAAAGTTCAGTCAATAACAATAAGAGAAAACCGAAATTCTCAATCTGAAATTTTATTCACCAAAAAACTTGCCTCTTATGTGTGTTAAAGCCCTTTATATAGGGTTAACATCGTTTCCTAATTCAACTAGGTAAAGGAAAATAAGGATTCCTAATTCAACTAGGTAAAGGAAAAACAAAAATAAGAAAATAAAATAAAAACAAATGTTAATCTGTCTAGGTTAAAAGCCTACATACCTAGGCCCTTTAAAAACATAATGTGTAGGCCCTTTAAAACATAAGGTTCAGCCCAAAGTCCAATCTGCATAGCCCATTAATGTCCAACTCTTAGCACACTAGGCCACTTCTTCCTTAGCTTGGATCACATGAACTAAGACTGGTTTCTCCTCTTTCAAGCTCATCTTAAATGTTAGTGTCTTGCTAGGTGAACCTGCAAACTCGGCCCAAGTAAATTGCACAAGTCTTTGCATTGCTTCCTTGATTTTCTTTGATCTTGACTTTGTTATCAGCCCATCTCGCATCATCAAGGTTTGTGAGTTTTGTTTTAAATTTAAAGTTATAATCAAAAGTATCAAAAAAAAAATATATCTTTTATCTTATTTAGTTTGGTGATAGTGAAAGAGAGAAGAAATAAAAGGGAAGATTAGGTTATTTTTATTTGGGAGCTTTTTCTTTAAAAAAAAAAAATTGAAAGAAAAATAAAAAGGTTTAGTACTAACCTTTCAAAACGAAAAGAGGGAAAAAAATTCCATAATTCTTTCTTCCCTTCACATTCCTTTTTATCCTCATGCCTTCTTTTCCCTTCTTCCNTAGTACTAACCTTTCAAAACGAAAAGAGGGAAAAAAATTCCATAATTCTTTCTTCCTTTCACATTCCTTTTTATCCTCATGCCTTCTTTTCCCTTCTTCCTCTAACTCCCAAATAAAAGTGAGTTTTTGTTGGATGTTCTTGAAAGATTATGAAAATAAAATTCAACCGAATTAAGACTTATAAAGTAAGTATATAAAATTGAGTTGAATTTATTCATTTTCTATGCCTTCCAAACTGTAATATTCGATTAGAATGTATAATATTTACAATTTGCACTATAATTATTTATTTATGGATAAGCAATTCACTTGTACCTTCATCTATGGGCTAATCTTCTTTTCTTTTCTTTATAATTAAAAAAAAAAAAAACCTTTTTCCTTTGTTGAGCCAATATCTTATATTAGTGTGAAGCCCAATATCTTGGACTACCCCAAAAAAAAAAGGCCCTTGTCAAGCAAGATATTCTTCTTCCTCGTGACAAAGTTAGAAGACGAAGTCTACTGGCACCACCGGGCTCTGGTGGCGCTGCAATTTTTGGTTTTCCAAAATCGATTTCGAGTGCAATTCTTGTTTTTTCTTCTCCGAAGCAGTCTGGGAAATCTTCTGGTGAGCTATGTGCTTCTCCTTTCTTCATTGGAAAAACCCTAATTGACGCCCATTCTGTTCCATCTCTGATCGTTTCTATTGGCTGTGAATTTTCTATTGCAGTAAAGGAAGAAGGTTTAGGGTTTAGGAGTGATGGCTATTGCGATCCCTGGGCAGCTCAACGTCAATGAATCCCCTTCGTGGGGATCCAGAAGTGTTGATTGCTTCGAAAAGTTAGAACAGATTGGCGAGGGGACTTATGGGTCAGTTTTAGTTTTCTTTTATCATTATCGGTTCCTCCATTAAATTACTGATATTGCCCGTAAAATTTGTTTCTTTTTCTACTGTGGTTTAGAGCTAAAATTTTGAAATATAAGTTCCAATTGTTGTTCCTTTCTTTCTTTGTGTAGGTGTCGTTTGGTTATGCTTATGGACAGCAACTTATGTTTGATCATATTATCATTTTTCTTGTTTTTTTGGGGGTTTGACATGGAAGCCTATTTAGGTATATTGTATAAGCTTCTAGTTAACAGAAATTTTGTTATCTTTTACGGATATGATATAAAATTTATAAATTCACTGGTAACAATCGGTGTCCATGTTCTATTATATTTGTGCTTCATGTTCACTAGGCAACCTTTAGCCTCAGATACTAACTAGACAGCAGGATAGAGTTTCACTGACAGTGATATTGACTATCTTTGAAAGTTTTCTGTTTAGGGGGTTCGTGGTTTACAAAAACCATTTTCTAATCCCATGAATCTCACTCATAAAAGAGAAGTAACATAAGTTTACAGGATAATGGGCCAAAAATGTAACTTTTTGAAGCCTAATGTGCTGGCTTTCATTGATAAAATCGAGCAAAGGAGAATAGTGACATAAAGGAACTGGTCTCCTACAAAACTGTCTTTCACCATTTTAACATCTATCAAAGACCTAGATACTATATTAATCTGGTTGTCCTTTTCACTACACCGTCTTAAGGTAAGATATTTTCCATATACTCTTCTTTTTCTACATTTCTAGTTGAACCACACCTGTTAGGTTATTGCATCAGCTTGGTGTCCCAAGAAGAAATTTTTTGGGAACTTGTGATTTAGTATAAAGAGAGAGAGAGAGAGGGAGCAAGAGAGCCTTGCTTGTTTGTTATCCCCAAATCTAGGAATGAATTTGTAGAGTTTAAATCTTATTTGTAATTTAATATCGGCACTCTGTTCAGAAATTAATTTAAATACTAATTTTCCGCTGTCATTGTATCAGTTTTTTTTTATATGATGATCAGCATATACTGTAACGGTGTACTTTTGATGACCTAGACACTAGATAAAACTATCTCTTATTTTGTTTTTAATTCATCCATAACACATTGCTGATTGCTTTATTTCTAACAATGCTATCTGAAGTCTAAACCTATTCACAGTCTACCAAAATTTACAGATTTTGTTTGTTGAAGAAAACTTGAAACATACAGTTGTATATTACAGATGTGAATCTATAGAAAATTTTACATTGTTTCATAGAGTATTTAATCACAATACTTAAAGGTTTCTAGAAGGCATTGTTTTAGAAGAATTTTCACAGCCAATAATCCACAATGTTAGCCTAAATTAAATTCAAAGTTGCCTCTTCTGTTGATTTTATCCTTCGCAAAGAAGGAACCTGTCTAGGTGGTGTAATTCTAAGGCAGGTTTTTCCTGATGAATTTCTAGACTTCAATGTTATAGGAATCTATGTAGAATGGCTTTTTTAAGTTTTTCAGAAGTAAGGTTTTTTCTTTTTATTCTGTTGCTTTCTTATTTGGTAGTTTGTGCTTTGCTTATTGTTTAGCTTCATGATTAATCATGAAGCAATCTTTAAGTTATTTACTTAGCAGCTTGTTTTCTGACCACAAATTACTCCGTGTGACTGCAATAAATATTCCCATATGTGAATGGTGGTACTTTCTTGGGCATATGACTAGGAAGAATACTATCCTTTGATTTCTGTGTGGTGAGGCATGAGATGCTATACATGACTTTATATAGGTTTAAGAAGAATGTTAAGACATTGGTTTAATAAGTGTTACTACTCCACTTGTTCTTGGAGTTGGTGATGTTTATGTTCTTTTTGTCTTTACTTTAGTTTTTTCTACTTTGCTATCCCTATGCTACCTTGAAAATTGAGATTATTTCTACTCTATCATGAGAATTGACTTGAAATACCTATCTTATGTGCTTTCTTTATATGAGCCTTGTATATATGTCTTGGCAAGACATTTTTCTTATATTTCAATATATACAGCTCATTTTCTTTTTATCTTTAACAAATAGTTCCCACTAGGTAATCTTAGAAGAGCATAACTTGGTCATGCCAACTGTCATTCTCATAGAAATTGAAATTCTGATTGAGACTTCAAATAAAACCTAGTGAAATTGGGAATCTGTCCCAGACATGTTTCAGACATGCTTTTAGGATAGATTAAAAACAAATTCAACATGGGATTATAAGAACTCCTGATTGATGAGCATGTAACTATATCAATCAGCAACTTTTGGTCAGTGAATCAATCATCATAATGGGAACAGCTACAGGGAATAACAGTGTATGGAGGACATAAAAAAAATGGAACGGAAACCCTCCTTTGGCAGGGTTTTTCTTACAAGGTTTTTGAAGATGGGGACTGAACTTGGTGAGACAAAAGTTAGGTTTTTCTTAAAAATAGGCATTCCTTTATTACCAATAGCATTCAACCACAAATGATGAATGTCGACTGCACCGCTTCTGATTTACAGACTGCAGATTCAGAGACACATCAATAAAATGCATTCTTATGTTTACTCTCTCTCTCTCGCTCACACCCACACACTCACTCTCAATCCCTTGAAATATTAGAAAATTTTAGTCTTCAGGTATGGATTATTTTCCTTTTTGCTGTTCCAGAATATCTCATTTCTTGACGTCCTCTTTATTGATGATATTGTCAGAACAGAGCTGACCTTATATTTTCATATGTTTATGCTTGCAGTCAAGTGTACATGGCTAGAGAAATAAAAACAGGTGAAATTGTTGCTCTGAAGAAAATTCGAATGGACAATGAGAGAGAAGGGGTATACCTTAGTTCACATTGCTGAATATTTCATTTTTAACAGTTCCCACATGAATTCATAGCATAGGAAATAGTGTTATTGGCACTTCATTTGTGATTTTTTCGCTCTGCAAGAATTTACAAACTTTTATGTTTGAGTGTATGCGTGATCTGTTTGGTGTGTGCTTGAATCAGAAGTGGCAGTAGCACTAGCCAATTGAGAAAGAATTAGTGTTCATCTGTTACCATTTTTGTACTATGGTTTCTCCTTTAATTGTTCTGTAAATTTTATTTGTATCTGCAGTTCCCTATTACTGCTATACGTGAAATCAAAATTCTAAAGAAGCTACACCATGATAATGTGATCAAGCTGAAAGAAATTGTGACATCACCAGGTATAGTTTTAATGACCTACATGGGCTTTTCTAACATACTCTGCGGTATTAAAATGAGTTAGGCTTTAGGATGATTGTTCTATTTCATGGCTAACATTTTGGGTTTATTTTTCCAGGCCCTGAGAAAGATGAACAAGGTAGGCCAGGCAAGTTCTTCATTCTCATGTTCAACAGTTAGTTGATTACTTAATTTACAATTACAACATCAGTACATCATATGCTCTATGATTTTTCCTTTGTGAAGATAGTTACATTAACTCTCATTATTTTCTAAGTTTCATAGTATATCCTCCTCCATCTGATTTTTTTTTTTTTGTTGGCTTTGGGTTGCAGATGGTAACAAGTATAAAGGTGGCATATATATGGTCTTTGAATACATGGACCATGATTTAACAGGTCTTGCTGACCGACCTGGGATGAGATTTACAGTTCCCCAAATTAAGGTATTACTGTAAATATTAAAACTGTAATTTCATAATTTGTAATTGTACATTTTAACATTGCCTGAGTCACTTTTTCTTGCCAAAGTGTTACATGAGACAGCTTTTGACGGGGCTGCACTATTGTCATGTAAATCAAGTACTTCATCGTGATATCAAAGGTTTGTGTACAAGCAAGATTTCATCTTTGGATCTTCTTGTTGAATCTATTACATCATTCGATGTATTTTGTTATGCTGCAGGCTCCAATCTTCTTATAGACAATGAAGGTAATCTAAAGCTTGCAGATTTTGGACTGGCACGGTCATTTTCTAATGACCACAATGCAAATCTTACAAATCGTGTCATTACATTATGGTACAGGTAAATGGTCTCACTGTTCTCACGACACTTTGATTTACATTGACCTGACAAAGTGCAATTGGGCAGAGGGAGGGATAAGAAATAGGCAAGTGAACCTATTGATTTTATCTTTATATATTTAGGCCCCCAGAGTTGCTGCTAGGGACAACAAAGTATGGGCCAGCTGTTGATATGTGGTCTGTGGGGTGCATTTTTGCTGAGCTTCTCCATGGAAAGCCTATCTTCCCTGGAAAAGATGAGGTTAGTGATATTTTGGATATGCAGTTATTCTCATTTATATAATGATTGTTAAATTGTTTTAACATCATGATAACTCGAAGAACTAAACGGAAAAATGGCGAGATTGATGTGATATTGTATGTAGGCTAGGTATGGTTTCAGCCGGTATATTGTCATTGCTGCTATACATTAATGGCAATAAAGAAGAGCAGCCTTTTAAATTAATTGCTGGCTTTTTATATTAAGTTTCTATACACTGGATTCCATCTCTCATTTATGTGGTAAACATCTGTGCCCTCATCATCTGTAAATAACCTTTCTCTGTTCATTGAATTCCCTTCTCATTCAGGGCTTTTCTTGGTGTCGATCAGAATATGGATTACTTCTATAAATATATTTAGTGTTTAGAAGATTATTCATGTTTAGGCATTTGCAGTATACGTGTCACTGTTAATTGATTTTTATTTTCATCTAAAAGCTAGATGGTGTGCTAATGACAACTGGATCTAACTTTCTAATTTCTCTTTCGGAAATTCAGTTCCATGTCTTCTTACATTCGTCCCAAGCCATAGTTTTATCTTGAGCATGGCGAATAGTGCATAACTTCATGGAATTTATTCCTTGTACAGCAAAAATGTAATGTATGTTTTCTTTTACATATTGTAGCCAGAACAATTAAATAAAATTTTTGAGCTGTGTGGAGCACCAGATGAGGTGAACTGGCCTGGGGTTTCTAAGATTCCTTGGTATAATCAATTCAAGCCAACAAGACCAATGAAAAGACGTTTGAGGGAAGTTTTCAGACAGTAAGTATCACATTCTTATATGCTGCTGCATTGTGCATGATTTAATAAGCTGTCACATAAGCATGGCATTAATTATTTATGTATCTAAAGACCGTTCTCCCTATTTCTTGCATTATAGCTTTGATCGTCATGCTTTGGAGTTGTTGGAGAAGATGCTTACTCTTGATCCTGCCCAGGTATCATTTCATCACTTGAGGTTCTGATCCATTAATTGCTAAATGAATCAGGCATTACTGTTTCCAGTGCTTGCAGCATCTGGTATTCAAGTTTTATCAAATATTACTCGACCTGTTTTAACTTAATTAAGTGAATTGTATCTGCTGTCATTGTTTTATAATCATAATGTATCTATATATTGTGGGTCCAAGAATAATATTATTATTCACTACTAGGACGGATGCTTCTATGATGAATAATTTTATTCATGACCTGTGTCCTAATATTTGTTTGTCAATTTCATTTAACTCTTTATAGAGAATTACTGCTAAGGATGCACTTGATGCTGAGTATTTCTGGACTGATCCATTACCATGTGATCCCAAGAGGTATGACTTCCCATGTACTTATTTTTATTTTAATAATTTTATTTTTCCCACAAAACATGTACTTGTGATAGATTAAGTTCCTGTTCTTCCACTCTTCTCTCTCCTAAACTTCCTCTTGTTCCTGTCCTTCATTTTTCCAACTCACTGTTTTTATGTATGGCTTAGTTTACCCAAGTATGAGTCATCACATGAGTTTCAGACAAAGAAAAAGCGCCAGCAACAACGGCAACATGAAGAAAATGCTAAACGTCAGAAAATGCAGCACCCACAGCAGCACACTCGCCTTCCCCCAATTCAGCAGTCTGGGCAACCACATGCCCAAATGCGACCAGGACCGAACCAACCAATTCATGGCTCTCAGCCCCCAGTTGCTGCAGGACCTAACCATCATTATGGAAAGCCTCGAGGTCCCTCAGGTGGCCCAGGAAGATACCCCCCTAGTGGGAATCCCGGTGGGGGATACAATCACCCAAACCGTGGAGGTCAAGGTGGAGGAGGTGGTTATGGTAGTGGGCCATATCCTCCTCAAGGGCGGGGGGCACCTTATGGGTCTAGTGGTATGCCTGGCGCTGGTCCTCGTGGTGGAGGTGGTAGTGGTTATGGAGTTGGAGCTCCAAATTATGCCCAAGGTGGTCCATATGGTGGGTCTGCAGCTGGTCGTGGCTCTAACATGATGGGTGGAAACCGCAATCAACAGTATGGTTGGCAGCAATAAGAGCAAATACTATGATGATAGGTAGCTGTGTTTTGGCAGTTTGGTGATGCTCTGATATGATGCTATTTGGTAACTAGCCAGTGATAGAAGACTGCAACATATATATACATGGATTTGGATTCTCAAGAAAATAATGTGGCCTCCATGAATTGCAGATTAGTGGTGTCATTATGTCTGGAAGCCGTTGTGAAGAACTTATCACAATGGTGGTCCTTTATACATACATGTATCCCAACCGCCGAGATAAGTTCTCAATGATTTTGTAGTTTATTGTTTATCTCATGCCTTAGGTTCGGTCTGCATGAAAGAGAGCTGTATGCTTCATTTAATGTGTAACAAATTTCTCTTTTTAGTGATAGAAAGTCTTTCCAGGGTACAATCCTGTATTTCGGCCATTGAACAACCCTGTATTACTTTTTGTTTTCCGAGCAAAGCAGACACACGCTTAAGTTATAGCTATCCATTTTGACATAATGGCCTAAGATGCTCTGTTCTGTGCTCAATGAATGCAAAAGATCGAGCAACAGAGAATGTCACCATGCATCAGTGTTTGATCAATTGCCACAAATTGAAACGAAGCATAATCTCTCGTAATAAGTAGAAATTGAAAAGCAAATCATAACAAGCATCAAGAATCTGATAGGTGTTTGCTAAAATTGCCACGAAAATGAAGCAAAAATCATAGTAAGTAGAAATCAAAAAGCAAATCATCAATTTCGAATATAATGGTAACAAATAATATCAAACATCTTTATATTATACGCATGTGGTTCTTACTAATTAAGTCATACAAGTTTATTTCTTTTTATAAAATTATTTTATTTACATCTAACCCAAAATAAAATAAAATAAAATACATTAGTCCATCAGCCAAAGTCTTTTATTCAGCCCACTTCTCTAAGTGCAATCTCTTTTACTGATTCAATTAAAAAAAGAATCACAATATATTAAAAAAATGCAAGAGACGGAACAAACAGTGGGAGAGAGAGAAAGATAGCGAGAAAGAACATAAGGAGAAAGAAACAGAGAGACGAGAAAGGTAGCAGATTGAGAAGAGGAATTGAAGACAGAGCTAGAGCAAGATGAATAGAAACAGAGAAATATAAACATCGAGAAAGAGAAGTGAAATTTCTTCTTCTCCTTCTTCAGGTGTTCGAAGCCTCTGAGTCTCTCTCTCCTTAGTTTCTTCTTCTTCTTCCACATCTATCTCTCTCTCTTGGAATTTTCTTCTTAGATTGGCTGCTGAATCGGGAAGAAATGGTGCCACGCACTGAATATGATTTGGCACCCCTAATAGCCGAATCCTGTGATCTAGGTCGTACATGTTCCATTTCATTTCAAACAATCCAGCTGCTTCAGCGCTTTCAAGTGAATAACAAAATCGGAAAAAAAAAATCTCTATTTTAAAGAGAAGATTTTACATACGAGAAACATATTGCCTACACTCACATCCATTGTTCAATGTTCATTCAGCCAGAAAAAAAATAGAGAACAAAGAACGTGCTGCTACATGTCTTCTATAGTGCCTTTCTCTCGGTACTCAAGCACCAAACTAGCTTCTGACTCTGAAAGCAAAAACTTGAAGTGTTGCAGGATCCTTGCATCTTCACAATTTAGTTTGTATATGCAGTGGTCTTTTGGGAGTGACTAGAATGCCTGCTTGCATGAGTACCAGTTCCAGATTTTGGGGTCCTTGGCATTGGACTTGGCATTGAATTTGAGGAACGGAGTCCTTCCAATGCTGCCAGAACATCTTTCATAGGTGGTCTATATTTGGGATCACTGTTCAGGCACTGCAATGCAAGTGAAGTTGCAGCTTGGGCTTCTTTCCTGTTGTATTGACCACCCAACCTAGTATCCATGATTCTCAAAACTCGTTTGCTATCACTCAGGAAAGGCCTTGCCCAATCCACCAGAGTTTCTTCTGAAGAGCCAGCTTTCTCATCATCTAATGCACGTCTTCCGGAGAGTAACTCCAATAAGACAACACCAAAGCTGTATACATCACTCCTTGGGGTCAAGTGACCTGTTTAATCAGAAGCCAACTTATGAAGATTAAAAGTGAAAGCTATAAGTAATAGAACAGCTACAGTGTGTTTTAACAAGAAGTGAAAACCAAATAAGTCACTAGATTTGAGAAGAGAGTTAAGGGTCAAAGGTAAATCTACCTGTAGCTACATACTCCGGTGCAGCATAACCTTGAGTTCCAATAACTCGGGTTGAAACGTGAGTGTTATCTCCAGTAGGACCATCTCTTGCCAAGCCAAAATCAGAAAGCTTTGCATTGAAATCCTATAAAAATTTCAGAATAAAAACCATGTTACATGTAGTAGCAGATTTAGTATTTACAGATTCACAATTCAAACTTTTACAGTGTTACATACTGAATCAAGAAGGACGTTGGAAGCCTTTAAATCACGATAGATAACATTTTTGTCCAAGCTATGCAAGAATGCTAAGCCTCGTGCAACACCAGTTGCTATATTGATCCGTGTAGCCCAGGGTATGGGTTGAACACCTTCTGCAGAAACAAGATAAACAAAATATAAGATATCAGGAATGGAAAGAAATTGTGGCCAAGTCCAAAACAATATGTTGTAGCATTGTAGTGGTAGTTGGTGGACTTATTGTTTTATTAATGGATGAGAATCAACAGAGCTTGTGCTTTGTTTAGCCATGAATTTTGCATCAAAAGATTTGCTTCATGAAAAGAAAAACAGAAGAATATTGGAGTTCTGCTATCCTCAGGAGCTGTTGAGAATCATTTCATGAACTTAGCTTGAAAGCTTTTTTTTAATACTGACATTCTTGCCACTTTTCCAGAGATAAGAATCAACATGCTGTTTTGCAAATATTTTGATCCGTGTTATTTTAAGCAATAATAAAAACCCATCTACCACAATAAAATTACAACCATTATTATTGGAGACCAGCCATATCTACAACCTATATATCCCACTCGTAAAAAGAGGATAGGCCCAAATAGGTGTAAGTATAATCTTAAACTGTAAATATCCTTATAATCTTAAAAAGCATCAAGCACATTAAACTGTAAATATCCTTCCAATTTTTATAGTCGTTCACAATGGCTTTTCCTTTATTGGCCTTGGGTGAATTAAAACTGTTTTAAATTTCAGGAATCAAAACTAAATACCTATATCAAGCTAACCATAGTAATCATATTAAGGAAGCATGAAGCATATTAAATTGCAAACATTCTCGAAATTTTTACAGTGAAGTAACTCTTTGCCTTGGTAAACCAAAACTATTTCAGATATTAGGAATCAAAAGGGAATTAAAAAGTGGGAGGACAATGTGAACTAAATATGCTCAGAGTGAATGTACTTACTTCTGAATAAATGATTCTCCAAACTTCCTTTCTGCATAAACTCGTAAACTAGAAGCCTGTTTGTCGAATCTGAGCAAAAACCAATCAGTTTCACCAGATTTTCATGGTGGAGTTGGCCTAGATAATTGACTTCTGCCTGACAATGAGAAGGGCAGAAAGTCAGTTAACAGCAAGCAAGAGCAACAAAATAGAAAGCTATTTGATTTAAGGGTTCACGTTGCACATACTAGCCATTCCTTGTGGCCTTGAAAGCTTTCTGGCTTAAGTTTCTTAATGGCCACTACAATCCCACTCCCTGGTTTTGTGGGGGCAAAAGTATTCCCGTCAATCCATCCCTTGAAGACACGACCAAAGCCACCCTCTCCAATCAAATTTTCTTGCCGGAAATTCTTTGTGGCATCCTTTAGATCACTGAAGCTGAAGGACTTAAGAAGATTGGAGATGGATTTGTCAACATTTGATGCTTTAAGAGAGTGATCCAAACTTTTTAAAGCAGTTTGTCGTTCTGCAGAATTTAAATTCTGCTTTGTCTTGCCATGAGACTTTGAACCTCCTGAGAGTAGATGAGAGGTAAGTTGGAAGAAGCCATAAGATGCAAACACTTAAGAAGAAACTAGGATATTCAAGGACATTGAATATGAGTTCAATTAAACGAATCAGTGCATATGTGGAAAGTGAGAAACGACAATGATTTAACAATCTGAAGGCATAAAATATTCCGAAATCATGTACCATAATCTGCCTGCTTTTAGCTTAACAAAATCCAGTGATATAGACCCTTTTTTTTTTATTACCGTCATTTTATAACCATTCCATTCTCATTGTGTTAAAAAAAACCGAAGCATAAACCAACTTCCAGCAATACTACAACTGGCACATTTGGGGCACTAATGCCTTATCATTGACAAGAAAGAAAATTTCACTTCTAAATTCTAATCAATTTCAGGCAATGTATATTTGAAAAACGCAAAATTGTACTAAAATAGAACCTGAACAAGGGCAAAGCAGCATCTGGATTTTCATATTGCCAACCAAGAATAAACAATCAAAGCTGGAGGTTGATACATAAGTAGACCGAAAGGCAAGAATTTAATGCAAACCCAGAAAGCAAATTAGAGATCAAATAAATTAACAAAAAGGGGTCTATTCAAGAACAGCTGCACAACCCACAATCTCTCAGTCAATTAGACAACAATTTTAATTTGCAGAGAAGATGGCTGTATAAGAGGAAGTGGAAGCATTCAGTATAACATCCAGTAACTAAAATTTGGAGAGGCTAATCCAATAGCTCCAGCATATTAGCATGATTACTGCTTGACAAAATAGCAATTACCGATATTAAAATCAGCAAATACTAACCAGGAAAATTGGAGGAAGAAACATGGGCAACGGGTTTCCTACAGAAATTTCCCATGAAGGAAGACTCTTGTTATACCAAAGCAGCAAAACCCACACAGGGAAAGCAGAAGAGATGAGGGAAAAATCTCCAAAATGCAATTGAGAAAATGTCCACGTAAGGGCCATAGATAATAGAAGAATCAGGGAGTGCAGAAGAAGTAGCAGCGTAGTCAATGGGGGAAGATGCCATTTGTTGAATTAAAAAAATTATATTATATAAAAATAAATAGAAACCAACCAAGCTTCCGTTTCCTACCTTGGTTTCCTCTAAGGCCAAGTACAAGAAAACCCTAGGCTGAAACAAGAAATGGGTCCTACGTCGAATGGTGACTCCATAATTACATTATGGTGTGCCTCTGTTTCAACGTTGTTACGTGGAGGCGTGGAGCATTGGAAATTTGACTCATGGCTTCGAGGAATTGCTAAAAGATAAAACATTAAATAATAGGGACCAATGAGCGGTCAGTACAGGCGGCGGCAAATTTTGTCTGAGGCTGAGGCTGAGGCATCTCCATTGACGTGAATTGAAATCCATATCAAGCGTTGAAGACTTCCACTTCCACATGACCACAGTACGAGTGCCAGGCAAGAGATCCAGTCATGTTAACTTGAGTCATGTTGCTTAGATCTAAGTCATTTATTCTATTTAAGGTCATTTTAACCATTAAAACACATTAATATTTAATGGTTGAAATGAGCTTTAATGAAATGGACGGCTCAGATCTGAGCAACATGACTCAAGTGACATGACTGGATCCAAATCCCCAGTGCCAGGGCCAGTGCCAGTGTGCCACCTTANCCACATGACCACAGTACCAGTGCCAGGGCCAGTGCCAGTGTGCCACCTTAATTAACCAGTGGACTTGACTTGGTATTTCTTTCTGAATATTTATTACTAGATTGGGGAATGGGTATCAACCCTTTCCGAAGTTATTACTTCTTTTTAGGATTAATTCAATAACGGAGATAAAAGGCAGGTAATCCTCCACTCAAATCAAAAGGTTTTTTTGGTACGGTTTAATTCACGGTGTAAGCCTTTAAATTAAATAAATTGAGTCATACATAAATCAAACGATTTATAATCGAGTTACATTGAAATAATATTTAAAATTAGTTAATTTTATATTTAATTTTAAAGTTGTAACCAAAGTTAATTTTTGGTACAGTTTAATTTACGGTGTAGGCCTTCAAATTAAATAAATATTATAATCAAGTGACATTGAGATAATTTTTAAAATTAATAAGTTTTATGTTTAATTAAAAGAAAAATGGGTCATATAGAATTTTTATATAAACATATGAGATTTGAGTATATTTCTTGGCATATTTGCAATAATTTTTATTTTCATTTAAGAATTTGAATTTTATGAATTGACTTGCACATGTTATGTGGAATGGGATATATTCAGTGGAACTCACACTAATCTGATTTTTTTTTTTATCATTTACAGTTCTTTTTGGCCACGCCCTAAAAGGAGACAAAAATTGGACACGTCATATTTCATATGATGTATTCGATAAGAACACGCTATATAGAATTTAGCGTATTTGATGGGATTCACACTATCTGATTTTTTTTTAAAAAAAAGTATAATATTTAAATAAATAATTGTAAAAATATAATAAATAAGTAAATAAATTTATAAATTATAATATTATAGTAAAAAAAAACCGTTACTTTATTTTTGTTATTTTGGTAAGACGGTGCCTTTTCTTTCTTTCTTTCCTTTTTTGTGATAAGATGGTGCCTTTTCTTTGTTTATACTGAAGTTAGGTTTGTCATACTATGAGTTTATATTAAATTTTAAGCAGTTTTATATTAAAATTTAAACAATTAAAGTTTTGTTTATGCGTGCACGTATGTATGNTTATATTAAACTTTAAACAATTAAAGTTTTGTTTATGCGTGCACGTATGTATGGTCAATATTTGCAAATAAGAAGTGATTTGTCAAAAAACTGTATAGGTAGATGAACTCTTTTAACAAAAACTCTTATTCAATTGAGATATAATGATGTTTTTTTTGTTATGACTCTGAATTTAAATACAGAACTTACAAATTTTGAAGACGCCTTTAATATTATTCAATTACAAACTATTTAATATGCAATCATATGTTAGATGCACATAAATATAACTTTTTAAGCTGTACAAATAACATTATTTTTTTAACAGTTAAATTAACATCAAATTCTATGGTTATTCCTTTTTTATAAAAAAAAAAAAAAAAAAAAAAAAATCTTTCTGTTAGACACTATACAATGAGATATTGAGATGGCTTATTTTCAATGAGCCATATTGTGAGATTTAAATTTCATCTTTATCTATTTCCAATGATATTAAATTATGAAATAATCATTACCCAACTATTGGTCCATTGAATGCCTCTTGAATACGGGTATAAGTATAACGTATACTTTTCTTCATTAGCAAAAGAAAAAATTAAGGATACACCTTCGCTTATAAACATGTGCATGTGTGAGACATTAGTAGTCTTATCATTAATAGTTTAGTGTCCATCTATGAATGTGCGAGTGATTACAGGACTTCTGGGGAATTAAGAGAAAAGGAAAGAAATAATACAAGAGGAAAGAGAAGAATGGAGATTGCTGAAGTTGAACATATATAGATATAACCCAATACTTCCTTTTCCTTTAATTTCTTTCAGCTATCAAATCCAAATAATAAATACATTTTGATTAATTTTCAATCTAATTAAATGATTGCACCAACACGTACGCAATTGGTCTAAAAATCTCCTAAAAGTCCATGAGCAGTTTTTAGTCTCATTCGTTTCCTTAATTAATAAAACAATGTCAAATATCACCCTATTTTCAATAGCCTATATGGTCCTGTCTACAGTTTCGTAAATGTAATATATATTAATTGACAAAATTATCTATAAGACTATTTGTTCTATTTTCAATAAAAACACTACTCATCATGCCATGATGGTCTGTGTCTGGCCGAGTAGTGTTGAGATTGTCTCTAAAACTTGTGAATTATGTGTTTGAACTCAAAGTCGTAATCAAAAATGCCAAAAAATAAATAAAAATACTCATCATTTGTGTATCAGTTAATTAAATTGCAAAATTAAACAATACCCATTGATGACATGGTGAAATTAGTGATAATTATTCATTAAAAATAGGAATGAGTGATAACTTTTTAATAAAAAAAAAAAAAAAAGGTACACAATTAGATCTTTAAAAAATAAATCAAATTAAAAATCCATCTTAACCAATTAAGGTAAACTATAAAAATAGAGCATGTAATCTCATTTTGGAGTGGCCTGGTTGATTATTATGACCAAGCTCTCCAAATCAGTTAGTTATTCCCAACTGTGGAATTTCATAAGAGACAATGCCCTCTCACCCGAACACATAAGTGAAACAATCCATGATTTTCAACGTGAAAGAGCAAATAAATGTGAATCTCCTAACAGTGTCATGGCCATATTTCATGACCAAGTCATCGTCACAAGTTTATACAGAAATGTATAGCTTGACAACTTCATAATGTTAGTCAAAAATAGATATAATGAACGTGGTTTTTGACTAGATAGGCTAAAGAATAATTTTGTTAAAATATTATATATGAGACTGCTGACCTAATTTTTTGTGGTTGTTTACCAAACAACTTGTAACTAAATTGTACTAAGGTCGTCATAGGAGTTTGTGAGTTTTGTGTTCAAATCCAGAATCATAATCAAAAGTATCAAAAAAAATGTGGTTATTCCTTCAACCACCAACACTTACCTATTCATTTTTTTTTTTATTAGAAATGTGACTTCATTGCATTAAGCCAACTGGCACTTACACAATAACAAATAACACTATATGAAATTCTTAATACAATATTTCCTAAAATTTAAAAAGTTAATACTCCAAAGTAAACTTCTACGGTTTTTTCCCTGTACTAAAAGACAAATAAAGACATGGCTCTAAGTCTTGACAAAACATAGACCAATGACAATCGATGACAAAACATCTTTAACGCTGGAGAAAACACTAAATGTGTGCTACAATGAGGTTAAACGATCGATTTACTTGAAGTATTATTTTTATATAACACATGAAATATAACATGAAAATTTTGAGATTTACCCAAAATAGAGGTTCAACATGATGGATTAACCCCATAGAACACTAGATCTGCATTTGAACAAGGAGAGTGTGTAAAACACAATTGACAGATTGGAACAATTTATTGAATGGACAAATCAAAACACCTAAAAAATATAAATAATTGAATAAAATAGACAATAGGGCTGCTGCCGCCACTTTGTGTGGCAGCAACCCCAAAGCGGAACACAAGAAAAGGAGCAAGAGAAGGAGACTGAGACCTTGACCTTACAAGAAGGAGAAGAAGAGAAACAAGAAAAATGTTGGACTTATTGGAAAAAGCCACACCTAAGAGCAATAGAAAAGCCGGACTTTGTCAGAGAAAAGTTGTAAAGACAAGTAAGTTTTTAGAGAGAAAAGAGAGCTTCCACTTATCTATTCATTTGAGTATAAAAAGTTGAAATTTGATTCACCGTCGGTGTAAACAGATACACAATTACTAAATGTAAAAGTGTTACATCACTAAAATAATTAAGGTCATTTATTGACAGTTAATCATTTTTACAATTTTTCATACATAGCAGCACTTGAAACTTTCAATTTTTCATACAGAAAGCTCTTTATGGCACCAAAAAATGAAAGAAAAGTCTTCGGTGGTTATTGTTTAGATGGTAGACTACAAGTAATGATGATAATTTTTTATGCAATTCTTGAACACAAATTTGGAATGGACATACAATAACAGAGTTAATTCGGATTAGTGTAAACACGTGTTATATGTTGGTTTCTCATTTAACATAATGGAAAATTATGCTTTTTATGAATCTAATATGTTTGTTCAATATAAAATTACAATGTATTGTGCTATATATTTATAATTTTAAAATGTTTATTAAAAATAAACTTACAATTCGTTATATGTTTGCTTATTAAATCCAACTAGCCATGTGCCACCTACAATATTAAAAAGTTTCATACATGACTTAAGTTTTAAAATTTTAGTATATGGAAAATCGTATGGACCTTATCCTTTATTATTGTTTATTTTAAAGAATTGAAAGATGAGAACTTACCATTGAAGATAAATTAGAAATGCATGAGGAAGATAACTAGTAACCTTCCGGATCCGCTATTTCTACATTTGATTTTAGTAATGTCACACTTTATTTAATGTTTAAATATAATATAGATTAATTTACTCTCATTTAATATAAAAAGTTTTTAGTCAATTGTAAAAATCCTCATTTAATATAAAAAAGTTTTTAGTTAAAGTTAAAAAACTTTCATATTAATTAAGAGTAATTTAATCTATATTATATTTAGACATTAAATAAAGCGTTATATTAGTGAAATAATGTATAAAAATAATGGCTACTTATATATATATATAAAAGAATTTCTGCCATTGATCTGTTGCATTCTTCACAACTTGCTGTACTAGATGCTGTTATTAAATATCTTACCATTACAGCATTTCCAAATCCTTAAAGTAAAAAAGCTGCAAGTTCTAGAGAGTAGAAACCTAGCTATCTTGAGAAAGAGAAAACAGAATCCCTTATTATTGTGTTTATTCAATATCAAAGACTTTTTTTTTTCCTGCTATTAGAATAGAGAATTGGGCTTCTATTTAGGTTTAAAGGATTTAACCAGAATATTATGAAAATATATAGGCTTGATTATTTGTTGAAAGAAACTCTAATAAGAAACTAATGATCAAAAATTATTTCTATTATTAACTGAAGGAATCATCCATAGAGTTCTCTAAATTCAATTCTGGTTCTTATAATTGATTTTCTATATATAAGAATTTTTCTTTTCCTTGTTTTCCATTGGTTTTCCTTTACGTGTCATATTTTGTTTCTCCTTCTGTGCATATAAATTATGACCTTTTTTGGCCAATCTAAACGAAATGCAAAGTCTCTTCATATATTATGCACTGTCTGCTTTATAGCACTACGTAATGATCGAGCTTTAAGGGGTCAATGTACACAACACAAAAACCTGTACTGGGGATGAGAATGTTAACTGTTAAGGCTTGGTGGGAACACACGTGAAGACATTTTCTCAATGATACAGATAGCTTCAGAAGACAAGATGAGGATCAATAGTCAAAAATGTCTGCAACCAATAAGTGCATCTTATCCCTATTCTTGTCCTTTCAAATGTAAGAGCTTTGATTTCTAAATATACTTAATGAATTTCATGAAGATACGATGTTGATTTTTGAGGAGTTATAAATGTATAATATATTTTTTAATTCTTTTTTTTTTCTTTTTGTTACATAACAATACAGAGATTCTAACTTAAGATCTCTAATAAATTATTTAAATCTTTTATCGCTACGACTACATCTATTAATTAATGGTTTAGAATATTGATCAAGTGAACCAACTATTAGATTATGGCAAGAGATTAATGTTCAATAATCTATTGGAAATAGTTGAATTTACTTGTTCTTAGCTCCTTTTTTCTGTTGGAAATATTTTTTCTGGTTTGACACTTGAGAGTACCTTTAGGTTAACTCTATTATTTTGAGGAAACTGAAATTTATAATAGCAATGCATGATGAGAATTGCTCTCTTCCTGTGTATCTTGGTTCCATAGAAGAGAAAGAAAGGCACTGGTTAATAGAGGGAGGACCTAAAGATGAATATATAATCAAGTCATGGAAGGACTCTTAGCAGGAAAAGTAAAAAATAAATGGTGTTTGTGCAACCAAATTATAACTATTTTTCCTAAACATTGAGCTTGTGGTTTAGATTAAGCTCTTCCAAATAACTAAAACATCCAATTGTGGAGAAATTAGGTGATAGAAATTAAAATTAGCATAGCTTTATTTAATAGGTACCTAAGATGACTTAAGCATATATGTATATATTCTATCTCTAGCACACAAAAAAAATTACCCATTGAGCTTGTGATTTAGATTAAGCTCTTCTAAATAACTAAAACATTGAATTGTGGGGAAATTAGGCGATAAAAATTAAAATTAGCATAACTTTATTTAATAGGTACCTAAGATGACTTAAGCATGTAAATGTATATATTCTATTTCCAGCGCAAAGAAAAAATAAATAAATTACCTGAAACATGTGAGATGTCAAAAAATAGTTGAGTTGTACTGAAAACTGGACCTTGTCCATTTGGTGCATAAGACATCGTACACCTGTCAATATTGATTGGGTTATGTTTTGTCTCTTAAAATCTAGAAAGTGTCAATTTATACATGAAGCAAAGGGGAATTTCTTTGGAGGCATAATCCAGAAGGGTCTGCTACTATTCTGTGATGCCAAATTTGCAATCACCATCAAAATTCTCAATTATTAGCCAAAAGAATTAAAACAGGTTAGACACTGACATTTTTTTATCAAAAAAAAAACAAAAAGGAAACTGAATTTGTAGCCTTGCTGTGGTTGCTGCACATGTTTTGGCCCAACCATGTTGGACCAGTGTTGGCTGGGCCTAGCAAAGTCAAATGAATGAAAACCAAGGCAACGATTTGCAGACAAAACTAGAATCAACACTGCTATTTAAACATTTTTTTAAAAATCGGCTATACAGTACAATTATGAAATTTTGTGGGACAACATTTATGTTCTGTAATTTCGTATAACGTACAAGTAATTAAAATAGAAGGGAGAGAAGATCGATGAAAAAAGAAAAAAGAAACAAAAAATGTTAAGAAACGAGTACACTGACTTTAAATAGTCATACTCATATTCACAAAAAAATAACTCTCTATTAAATTAATATAGTGATGTGATTTGAACTTCTAACAAAGAGCAGGGCCTAAGGCTCTAATCAGTAGGTGGTTTGTCACCTCATGTTCAAATGATTCTGTGGATTGTGAATTTTTTATGTTAGAGAAGGAGATAAGACAAGGAGACAATGCTTGTAACTTTGGTTATAGAACTCAACTGGTGTAGTTAGAAACTTAAGTATATATAGATGATGCAAAACTCCTGCCCAATGAAAATTGATTCACTTGGTACATGTTTTCATGGGGCCCAAATTTGGAGACGGTCAATTAAGCACAGGACATAAAGAAAAAGTTAACAAAAATAAAATCACAAACCATAATTTGATCACTTTTCTTTCTTTCTTGTCGGGAGGTTGATAAAGGGTAATGCAATCTAATCAAATCATTAATCATTCCTACAAATACAATTGAGGAAACAGCCATACTTTAATAGCCCACCATGTCAACTACTTTCTAAGAAAGTAAACTTTTATATATAGTTTTCTTTTTTTATCCCTTTATTTGTCTAGATTCGTTTAAAATACTAAATAGTTCATGGTTAAGTTTTAGGAAACAACTATTTTCACATCTTATTTTATTAATGTCATATTCTATTTAATATTTAAATATGATATAGATTAAATTGCACTCAATTAATATAATTTTTTTTTTAACTTTGACTAAAATCTTTTCTATATGTATTAATGAGGATTTTTATAATTGATTAAAAACTTTTTATATTAAATTAGGATAAATTAGTCTATATTATATTTAAATATTACATAAGGTATGTCATTAATAAAATTGTGTATGAAAATAACGGCTCCCTAAATTTTATTGTGGTTGTTCTGACGGTTTACAAGTTGTATGTTTGAATCNCTTGAGTTTTAAAAGTGATAATAATTAAATTTTATATTCACAAATTTGTAAAAATCATACAAGTAGTTTTATGAGAGAATTATTACAAATAAACTCAAATAAAAAGAATTTTATGTTTGTTCTAAAGTTATACCTTATCCTACTTTAGCTAGAGTATATAATTATTCTTTATGATGAGTGGTCATTCTGTCTCTAGTAATCATACATTGACTACGAAATATCATAGAATGACTACTAGGCATTCGTCATGTAGAACGAAAAATTACCACTTGTCAATAGCTAAAGTGAAATAAAATGTGTAACTTGAAAATCCACCTAAAATTATTTTTATTTGTATTCCTTTATAATAATTTTCTCAATAATATTTTTTCTTCGTTCATCTACTCATTATCTTTAATTTCAACCTTGCGAACCCCCCTTCAAGCATTTTTTGCCTCATTTATTTCTTTTGCATATTCATAGACAAATTTTTCTTGTGTACATCATTGATGGAGTAAAAAATCTATACAAGCAACTTGATTTATATATTTTTAGTAATAAATATTTCATAAAAATTATCTTAATTATGACCTAGATAATTTTAAATAGTTTTATATAATAAACTTCAACAAAACATAATAAAAAGTAATCAAACTAGAACACTATTTTCGAATTAATCATAATTATTTATTTTATTATTTTATGCTTTTTATATGAAAAATACATTTTGAAACAAGAAAACATCTTAAATTAAAATACATAAATAATTTAACAATATTAATATCTTAAATTTAAGTAATTGTAAATAAAATCATAAAATTTTAACCATTTTTATAAATATTTTATTTTTCATTATATTCGATGTACCAAATAAAAATGACATCAAGATATGGACCCATATATATCATTGATCTCTACCAAAAGGTTGATAGTGATACATTGGGCTCCCGTAAACGATTGCAAAACCATAACAAAATTTGTTTTTTCAGTTCATTTGCAGGTCGCTGTTAGGGAAAAATACAAAATTAAAAGGCCGGCCAATTATAACCAATTAATAACTCATTAACTACTTTAATAAGCATGTTCATTAATCATTGGGTTATAGAGAGCAAAATCAATTGATTCTCTTTTATGCAGACTATGTGGGTTTTATTACGTTAATTCGAAAATAAATAGATCGTGTTAAAATTGACCTAGTAAGTTATTAGGGTCGATCTACCCAACACAACCCATTACCCAAATTGCCAACCCAACTCAAAAGCTTTACCAAACATACTTTTGTTATACATAATGAAAGAAGGATGTGTTTGAATTTGCGTGGGAGTTAAATAATCACTGGGTGTAATTTAGTTAGTATACTGAACTCTGTGTGCGACGAATCTTGAATTAATGTCAAGAATTTAAACTCTGTCAAAAGCATTAGTAGTCAATGCATGTCAAAATCTAAACGATAATTAGTCTCACAAAAAAAAATATAAGGACCACTTCACGAGAAGCCAAAAAAATATGTCCAATTATATAAAATTGTTATCATGTATATAAGTTATAAAAAGTATAAATATACAATAATGGAGTACGTATAAGACGAGCTGGCCTTGTTGGTCAATTATGCTCTTCTCATTTAGGGACTTTATTTTGTATATTTCTTAGCAGAAAGAGAAATATATTTCATTTTTTGTTTTTTTGGGTAAAGCAAAGATCTTTCATATTTAAATAATTTTTTGAAAAAAACAAGTATGAAAGAAAAAGGGAAAGAATAAAAAGGCATATTCTGTATATGCAGAGTCGTAAACAATTATGCTTTTGCGTCTTACGTGGATTTAACAGCACCGACAAAATCCAGTTTAGATCATTGAAGATCTAAAGCCATTTGGCCAATGGTCATAAACAATTTCAATATAATTTTGCCTTGGAATCCAGTGTTAAAAAAATGGGGGTCAAGGATAAGGACAGAGAGGTTTTCTTTTAAATCTACAAGGTCAAACCATAAATGCCAACTAATAAGACCAAAACAAACAAGATGCTATGAAGTATACGAAAGCTCGTAATTAAATTAATAATCACATATATTTGCAATAAAATAATAATCTTTCATACTAAGATAATCACTTTAGATTAGTTTTAGTTTTAATTTTTTTCATTTTGCTTATAAGCATAAATGTGAGGAGAGTAAGTGGTGATAATAGAATTTATGATATCAATCACTGAAATTCCTACAAGTTCATACGAAAGGTGCCATTGGACTCATAAGTAAAATAACATCTATGAACTCTTTTATTTTTATAGTCAAGGTATCTCGGGCTAATTTTTATACATTGAGACTATAGGTCATCTTTGGACAATCTTAAGAGAGCACTCTTACATAGGCCTAGAAAATTTGAAGGGAAAATTCCTATAGATGTTAGCCCTAAAATTTAAACTTTGGTTAGCTTAGATGAACTTATGACATTTTTATTACCAAGCTAAACTTTGGGTTTGCATCAACATTATCTAGCATCTAGTGTTTTTTCCTTTCAATTGTGTTATTGGAGATTATACACTAAGAATATCCAATTCTCTCTCATAAATTATACTCCATCTATTCTCAATAGAATTTGAACTTAGGATTTCTAGGATTATTGGAATGTTTAATCATGAATAACTTCTCAATTTTATTTTTTTTTGAGTTGAAAAAACTTCTCAATTTTATGAGTGTATATAAACAATTTTTTTTGTTGGCAAAGTATATATAAACAATTGAGTTAATAGTTGCTGGTATCTAAAATTTTATTTCTAAAAACGTTTGTAATAGTTACACTTATATATTATTATCAAATTAACATAAAATGTCTTTCTATTTTTAATTTACGATAAACAATAATCTATTTTTAAACAATGCTATTTAAATTACCTTTCTTCTATTGAATTTTGTGGAGGGATGGGGTGGATGCACCTTAAAATGATGCTCCATAAACCTCCATATTCTTGTTTCTCAAAATATGAATTTCAATACATTTTTGTAAACTAGAAATCAAACATGCACAATGAGATTCCAATTTTGATTTTAACTAAACGCAAGTTGTGTACATCGAAACAATGAGTATTTTCTTTCTGTACAAGTATCTATCTCAACAAATTTGCTAGGTTTCTCTTGTAGTTTAAAAGTTCTCAGTTTGTAAACTTAATTCTAAAGAAGCAATCGATCAGTAACTAAGTAATTCTAAAAGTTGGCATCGTGGGAGGAATGTTAGGACTTCCACCCATGGAGGAGCTATAGGTGACTAATTGGTAAGAAGCATTTCTCGAATATCTACACTTCCATTTTGACAGTCGCAAATGGCTATCTTTTCTAGAGGTTTACAATTTTTTTTTTTTTCTGAGTTAGATGGACTATATGGCCAATGCTGCCATTTAAGTTACGAGGAGGATCAAACTTAAGAAAGGGGGAGCAAGGGACAATCTTAAATGTTGAAGGCGACTCAATTGAGCCAAGTCTTTTCCTTCCTAAAAGTTTAGGTTTGTTTTATATATTCTAATGATTTGAAATGTCTATTTAATTACAAAACAATTCGCATGTGAAACATTTTGTTATAATTAAAAGTCCATGTCTAGAGATTAAAGTTGATGTTTCTTGCGTAGTGATTTTTTTATTTGATAAATAAAGCTAAATTTTTAATTGGGGACATAAAAAAAATGAGAATTTGAACTTAGGATTTCAATCTTTTTAGGAGTTTTTTAAACCAATTGTGCTATGTGTGCTTGTATTCATTGCATAGTAATTGTAGCTGACAATACTTGTGTTGAGGTCAAGAGCTGGGTGACGATGACACTCGGTGAGGTTAAGATCCAATCTGTATAAGTGTATAAGTGAACTAAGGGCCAAGTTGGTGATACCCAAACTCTGAATGTCAAATTAAGTCGAGATTGAGCTAAAAGGATGCAAATAAATGGTGAGTGTAAAAAGTGGTAATACCTGTAGGATGGTTGTATTTATAGAGGTGTGAGGGCTATTTTGATGATTATATGAGACGGGGCCTAAATGGACCCTAAAAATTTAAGCCAAGTAAGGGGTATAAACAGTAGTATATAATTAAGCAATCATATTGACATCAGAGACTCTATATTTTTTCCTATTAACTTTTGATCTAAAATGTTGAATGTATGTGTTAACATTAAATTTTATTCCTAGCTCCTTGTGTAAGAGGATCACGCATTAAAAGTTTAAGACTCAACTAGAATATCTAGCAATCAGTGGGAAAAAAAGTATTTCGCATGGGATTTTTTTTTAAAAGAAAAGGTATCAAAACATTTATTTATTTTGACAACAAATTTATACCAAATTATATTTCGAGAAGATTGATAATTATAACATAATAAAATTTTAATTAAATTAGCAAATTCAAATCTGAAAGATATTTTGTTTCTATTAATGGTGTGGTAAATTTGTGTGTTTGAATTTAGTCTTTGTATAAGTAAAATTTACTTCAATTTAAATCTTTAGTATCTAGTGTATAAAACATGAACATGTTAGATATAAAATTATTTATGGATATTCACCTAACAGCTTAAGCTTTTGGGTTAAATCAGTTTTTTACATATAAAAGCTTATGCTATTAGGTGAAGACCCAAGAACAGCTTCAACTCAAAAGCTTGAGTTGTTAGGTAAAAGCTCAATAATAATTTTTATATCAAATATACTCCGCACGTGAAAGCCTTTTAGGTTTAAAGCATAGACAAAACACAAGTCCACTTATATTTTATGCAAAAATTTTAATTTAATTGAAGAAGTAGAGGATGAATGATTTAATCTCTTGATCACTTAGTCAAAGAGGCTTTGATATCATGTTTCCAAAAGTAGACTTTTTTTAAAAAAAAATGAATTAATTAAATGAAATTTTAAAACCGTAGAATTATTATATTTTGAAAAAAAAAATCCATGAATTTAAAGTTTCATTATGTTTATTCATATAAAATGTTTATTATAAATTCAAATTTTTATTGAAATATGTAATTTTAAATATATTTCTTCAAATATTTTATTGAATTTGATTTTTATTTGTTTTATTTTACTAGATATTTTTTGCTAACTTTTCATGTGATCCATAATGCACATTAATACTTTATGTTATATGAAATTTTTATGTAGAATCATTATATCATCACTCAATATTATTGTTTATTATCATTATTTTGATTTGATAAGATACATATGGGAAAACGTAAACTTCTTGTGAGGAACAACAAAATAGTGAGACAATAAAGTTTGGTATTACCAAATACTTGATGATTGCAAGCAGCATGTCGTCATCGTGTAGCAGCATGCTAGGATGGGCAAAAGAACCTCCTTACGTTTTTTTACTTTTGTCCTTATAATTGAGTGATCATTACATCCCAACATAATGATTGATGATGTATAAATTAAGTCTTTACCATAGTAATTCAAAATTTTTATTATGTGACAAATTCTAAATTTAACTTATTTTACTTAAAATCTTTTTTTATCACACTCATTACAATTTATATATAATTTGTTTCATTAAATTTATGAATTTATCATTTCTCTTTATTCAATAAAATATTTTTCATCATCAATTTTTTTTTTCCATGAACATTAACTCACACACAATAGTTTCATCTAAAAGAAAGCTTACTCTTGTAATATTAAACTGTTTTTAGAAACTATATTAAGAAGTAATTACTACAATTTAATTTTTTTTGAAAAAATTTCTATCCATATTTTCACTCACACCATTAATGTGATGGGGGTGGCTACCAAATTCTAAATGTTCAATAAATGATGTGGACCTCTTCTCATTACTTGTTCAGCTATGATTGGATAACGTTTCAAGCTAATAATGACTTTTCCCTTTGGCACCAAGCCATGATTAGGAGAACTTGAAGAGCAAATAAAAGAAAGAATATTGGCGGTTGAACTAAAAAGTGATTCTCATACGATATCCCATATAAAGTAACTTTCCATAAAAATATGCAAAATCCTCGTTGGATTATCACCTTCCTAATGCGTGTTACATTAAACATTGGACTAAAAGCAAATGGATAATGCTACTTGATGTGATGCAACTCTTCATCTTTTTTTTTTTGTGTTAAAAGAATGTGCTAATAGTTGTAATGCAATGCAACTAAAATTGAGATAAGCTTGGTGAACTTTTCCTCATGCATAGCAGCGAATGCTAATACTGCTATATAAGAGATAGTGATGGGCCATTGCTAATAGCAGTAATAGGATCTTCATACTTTGTGGAATCATGGCAAATCCCATTTCCAATTTGAGTATCTCAATTGATTGGCGTCTTCTCTCTTCAACTCTTTTTGTCTTTTTCTTTTGTCCACTTTTCCCATAGCGATTCTGCTTACTCTCTACTTGTTCTCCATTTTTTACTGTGTCAACAAAAATTTCCAACACACTGGGCCACTTGCTTTTATTTATTTGTTTATTTTTAAAGATAACAAATTAGTTTAGCTTCCTCATATAGAGGAAGAAGAAGAGGGTAAAAAATGGTCCAAAGCATTTAAGAGGTTTTGCTTCTGGTGATGGTGGGTGACAGATGGTGTACAGAATAAGCATGACAAACACATGGGATCATCATCCCCTTCATAATTCTCAACCACCCAGAAGGACCAATCCCATTTTTTTTTCTCTTCATTTTATATAATATTTTATTTATTGCAACACATTTCATGTTTCAGATAAGTACGGGTATATGATTAGACTCGTATTTGCAGAAAAGGAAATTAAGTGGGTATGGTTCTATTATTAGACGAAAATTTGTCTTGTTGCAGAGAAGTCATTTGTGGGTGCCTCAGAAACATCAAATCTCACGTCTTTTGAGCGAAATCAAGAGCCAGATAAAACCATTATCAGCAGCTAGCTAAGGCTTCCACTTCTTCTTATCTCCATAAAGTTCAAGTGTATCTTCTCTCTCTTGAGCTACCCGTCTCCCTATCTTTCTGTCTGTGCACTTTATACTTTTCCATTTTCATATCTATCCATCTATTTTACACTTACATGAATTTCAAGCTATTATATAGGAATAGGATAGTTCCTTGTGGAGCTTGTGACTACTTGATCTGGGGTATTTCTTGTTTCATTGTCAGCATCCCTTTGGGTCATACTGGTTCCCTACACAGTTTTTCATCTTAGTTTCAGCTAAATTTTCTGAAAGTTTTGAGCTTTCCCATCTACTTTGATTCCTTTTCAGGGTGAATTTCTTGTGATTGTCTTAATTTTTTATTCCCCAATTGGGAGTGGAATTTAAGGACTTACTGTGTCTGTTATTTGAATTTTGGGTCGGTTTTTGTTCAGTTGAAGAATTTTCTATTCTGGTAGAAAATTGTTGTTTTTCTTGCTGTATAAGGATTTTGCAAAAGAGGGTCTTCAAATTTTTTTTTTGATAGTGGTTCCTCTATTACAAATCTAGCCTCAAAAGTAACAATTTGCTTAAAGGGGCAGTGTTAGTTCGCCTTTTTGATTCATATTGGGGCAGAAATCTGGTTGCGGGTGCAATCATTTACTGGAGATTATTGGACAAATTTTGAGGTTATTTCTCGTCCTACCTATGTTGCTCTGTTTTCCTCTGTACCTTAAATCCAGCAAGAATCAGTTTCTTCAATATTTAATAAGAACCATGTGGAGTTCATTAGTGGATGCTGAGATTGCCCACGTAACTTGAGTGCGGGGTTTCATATTACATGTGCTGCCTCCCTCTTAATTAGTTGATTCATAATTTAATCTATTGCTTTCTTCATTTTTTCCTGTTATTTTGGAGTTGGGTTTCAGTGCAAAGCTTCCCCTCTAAGGTCTTTAAGCTTCTTGCATATGAAACATTATTCTCCTGGATCTTACTTGTTGAAAATGGGGTTTCTGGGAAGTTTTTTTGTACTTGCACCATAAAGGATCCCTATTATGGTAGAGCATAATGTCTTAAGAATGCATACTAAAAATGAATTGATGACTTACTGCTTATGTGCATCTTGGGTTTGAACATGTATGTTTTGTTTGAATCCTTAAGCTGCAGTAGCATTGCCTAAACACTCACCACAATTGACTACACTTAAACTTTGTTTTCATTTGTCATTTAATTTGTTGACAGCATTTAGCTAGGAGCTGAATTCTGATATGAATTTCAGGTAGATTTTTCATAAGTGAGTAAAAATTGAAAGTTACCATAAAGTTCAACATTCATTGAGTATGAGTCAGCCTAAAATCAAGCGCCGAGTGGGTAAATATGAGGTGGGGAGGACAATTGGTGAGGGAACCTTTGCAAAGGTGAAATTTGCAAGGAACTCTGAGACTGGGGAGCCTGTGGCTCTGAAGATTCTTGACAAAGAGAAGGTTCTCAAGCACAAGATGGCTGAACAGGTATTTGTTTGAGTATCCTGCTCTGCACGTGTACTCTTCCTCTCCTTTTCATATTGGTCATTGAATTTGTAGAGGACATACAATTCTGTGCCATAATTGCTTCCTCTTATCTTCCTAGGGCTTTCAAGAGATTGATAGATTCAGGTTTTCTTGAGCCTAGTTTTAGGCTGGGGGTTACAGTCTTCACATGCATCTTGTTCTTTTATATGGGAAACTTCATGCCATATGTTATGTGATAGAGTTTATTCATGACAGTGAAATTTCTTGGATGATTTTGAATGTGTTTTCACAGATCAAGCGGGAAGTAGCCACAATGAAGTTAGTAAAGCATCCAAATGTTGTTCAATTATATGAGGTCTCTATCTCTCTCTCTCTCTCTCACGCACACACACACCACCCCCTCTCCCTAAAACATCCTATCTCTCAGTTTTCCCATTGTAATTTCTTCTTTATGATATTTGTTTAAGGAACAGACGAATCCTAGTTTTAAATCTTGATGATTAAAAAGAAGTTATCAACTCTTTTATTTGACTAAATACTATTATTGATGGCCTACTTTTAACCTCTTTTTATTCTATCCTTTCTAGCATGTATGCATCTCCAGTTTATAATTATCTGAAGGGTTGCTATTCCTTAAAGCAATAGATAGTAATGGTTCACTATACAATTGCCAAAAACTATTTTTTCACTAAAAATTATGCTCACCATGCCAAAAATTTCTCAAGGTGTCCTGACAAATTATTTAAAACCACCGGAGGCATTAAAAGATCTTTAAAAAGCTAACAATGACGTTTTAATCACATGTAGTTGTAACAATGTTGACTCATCATTATACTCATACACCATTTTCTAAGTTTTATTCATGGTAGATAGGCAAGATTGCAAATGATAGATGCAGCTGGTTGAAATTATTCCATTTGATAACAGGAGAAGCTGCCTTACTTCATTTCCTTACTCTGATCATGCCAAATCATTACTGCATTTAGAGAGGACAGTTTTAAATAGTAGGAATAAAGGACATTTAGCATATTAGTTTGCCATACCACATCAATCGTCCTCCACTGCCATTACCCTCAAGGCCTTCTTCCATAATGATTTGCAGACATAATGATATATCAGGAAGTGAAAAGGCTAAGAGTTAGATCAGATTCTTCATTTTTAGAAATTGACTCTCTCTTTCTCTCTGTCTCATTATTTTCAGTCCAGCTGATATCAAAAGAGTAAAAAAATTGAGAATCCTTTTGGGCATTTTCAAATTTGCTGATGTTGCTTTTATATCTGCTTATCATCTAACATTTTCACCGGTATGGACTATTTAACTGGCCAAACATTAATTGATAGAAGTCAAAGAAACTTACTTTCAAAGGAAGTAAAACTGTGAAAGGAAACTAAATTAATTCTCAGCGCATTGTTTACTTTGCTGCTAAATTCCATTCCTGATAGTCCTTATGTTGAATTGCATTATCATTTTCAGGTCATGGGAAGCAAGACAAAAATATATATTGTTTTGGAGTTTGTGACCGGGGGCGAACTATTTGATAAAATTGTGAGTAAATGGTGACATACTGGGTTGTCTTTGTGGTTCACCAATCTTTTTTAGCATGGATATCATGTACTGTTCATCCACCATAATATGTTTTCTCTTCATTCCTTCCTTAAATTCCATATTTGAAGTGAAAAAGGTGTTGTATATGTTCTAATGGACTTGCTGTTCTGAAGGTAAACCATGGACGAATGGGCGAAGATGAAGCACGTAGATATTTCCAGCAGCTTATAAATGCTGTTGATTATTGCCATAGCAGGGGTGTCTACCACCGAGACCTGAAGGTAAGACCTGTTCTCCCAATTTACAGTACATAGGCAGATGCCAGAATAGTTTATTTGAGTTTTAATACATGACTCTCTACAATCTTCATTATTTTTTTGCTCTGGTTCATGAAATTTCTGCAGCCAGAAAATTTGCTATTAGATGCTTATGGCCACCTTAAAGTTTCTGATTTTGGGTTGAGTGCACTATCCCGACAAGTGAGGGTAATCATTATTCATTGCCTTTCTAAATTACTTTTCTTAGTTGTTTATCCTCATTCATTATATTAATTTTGTTGCTATTAAGTCTAGTGCTAATGCTTAAAGAAAATGAAATTAGGATCTGAAAGTAATATTACTGTTTGTTGTAGTATAGTGACTGAATACAAGTTTTTCGATGTACTTTTAAGCAATTGAAATACTAATTGTAGTACATGTTTGTGAGTTTATGCATATGTATGTACTCTCTGTATTGGCAGTTTTCCTTTATTGGAATTCAAGTCTACTAATTAGATTTTACTGACTTTGGTGGGTGTTGTAATCCTTGTATGTGGTTGACATACAGATGCTACTTATAGATGATAGGCGACAGATTTAGAAAACCTGGTCACCATGGCTCTATAGTGGGTTTAGGATTCCAAAGTTGAAGATTTTTAGGATTAGGCTTCAAGGAGCTTCCATGTAGGGTTTAGGTAATCTGTGATTGGTCAGACCAAGATTTAGAAGGTGAATGGCTAACTAGAAAGAAACTAAAGCAGTTGTTCTAAAATCTCAGGCGGCACAGAGTCATTAGTGAATTAAGACAAATAACATTAGGGTTTTGTGTAATTGATTATCCGATAGTGAAGATGGTTTACCTCAATTAAAATTATGCTGTTTCCCGTCCTAGTAGCTACTATCTTTCCACAATATGATGGTTATGAATTGGAAAGATGCTTAGAAGGTTAAGAGGATTATTTGTCTTACAAAATGGTTGTGTTGACAGGATGATGGACTGCTTCATACTACATGTGGAACTCCAAATTATGTTGCTCCTGAGGTGCAGACAAATCATATCATGCTACTTTCCTGTGGATCGCATCCCAGGATTTAAACATCTAAAATCAAGCCTGTGAAAATGTTCTCTTGTTATGCAGGTCCTTAATGATAGGGGCTATGATGGGGCAACTGCAGACTTGTGGTCATGTGGAGTGATTCTCTTTGTATTGCTTGCAGGTTACTTGCCTTTTGATGACTCTAATGTTGTGAACCTGTATAAAAAAGTGAGCATTTTGTGAGTTCTATCACACCCACTTTTCTGTCGTCCTTTATTTTCTGTTTCTTACTTCCTTTTTCTTGATATGCAGATCTCAGTTGCTGATTTTACTTGCCCCCCATGGCTCTCTTTCAGTGCCAGGAAATTGGTAACTCGAATCTTGGATCCCAACCCCATGACTGTAAGTAATAGCATGTGACCAATATTATGTCTGCCTCATCTTGTGGAAAATTGTATATTTGATGTGGAATAAAGAGTCATTTTGCTTAAATCGAGTTTTATATCTTTCTACACTGTCTGTTGGTTTCTAAAGATCACCATTGCCTAAGCTTGACTCAAATATTATCTGCATCTGCTCCATTTTATGATAACATAAAGCATACAACTGGACCTTTTTCCTTTTCGGGATGAATCAGATTTCATTTCATTAAAAAGAAAAACAAGCAGGAAAAGTCTGCAACATAGTAATACAATACAAACTGCAAAATTGCAGGCTTGAAAACAGAAAAAACTAACAGCAAGATTAACAGAGAATGTTATTGTGTAGTAGTTAGACTTTGGTCTGCATTTCTGACATACCCTAACTGTATGGCAGCGTATCACTATACCTGAGATTTTGGAAGATAAATGGTTTAAGAAAGATTATAAGCCTCCCGTGTTTGATGAGAAAGCGGAGACCAACCTTGATGATGTAGAAGCTGTCTTCAAAGATTCTGAAGTAAGTTGAAGACTATTAGTAAAATAGATATGGTATTAACTTTCTTTGGAAGTTTGCTCATAGTTGTCTCATATAAAGGATTTTGGCCATGTTTGCAGGAGCACCATGTGACAGAGAAGAAGGAAGAACAGCCAACAGCTATGAATGCATTTGACCTAATCTCCATGTCTAAAGGGCTGAACCTTGAAAACTTGTTTGATATAGAGCAGGTTCGCAACTTCACATGTTGATGATAAGATGCTTCTTTTTTAGGGTACTATGATGAATTTATAGAATTTTGAGGAATGAGCATCCATTATTTTGTCTTTACTTCTCATACACAAGGAATCTGGTTGGTATATGGAAAAGATTTCTCTATATCAAAGAAATGAGTGGAAGACAACGGGTTCATCTCATTGAATATTTGGGTTTTTAATTATTAGTCATATATCCAATCATATACCCTAAACCCTATTTCATAAGTTTGAAACTTTTAGCCCTTTAATTTATGCATTTGCATAATTTTGAAATATATGAAAAAGATGTGATAGTGCTAAACTGTGTTAATTCAACATAAAAAATGTTTAACTTTGTCAAAACCTAAACCTGGTTTGGATAAGAACTTTCTTTTCACTAGGCCAACTGAAGCACGCTATGAAGATTTCTGGCTTTCATTAAGGTTCTGGTTTTAATAGTAATGTCATTGACTGCAGGGATTTAAAAGGGAAACAAGGTTCACATCAAAATGCTCTGCCAATGAGATAATTAACAAGATTGAAGAAGCTGCAAAACCTCTTGGTTTTGACGTGAGGAAGAAAAATTACAAGGTTTGCCGAATTCGTGCAACTTATAATGGATTATCATTTAAAGAGTTAGATCTATGGCTGACACTACTTTGCGAAATTGATATATCATCAACTTGCAGATGAGGCTTGAAAACGTGAAAGCTGGAAGGAAGGGAAACCTTAATGTTGCTACAGAGGTACTTGAACCTCAGTTTCTGTTATTTAGCATAGTGGAACATCATTTATTAATTTATTGTATTAGTATACACCTGCATTTTAATCAGGTATTTCAAGTGGCACCTTCTCTTCACATGGTTGAGGTGCGGAAAGCAAAAGGCGATACATTGGAATTCCATAAGGTATCCTTTTGTTTCGTTACTTGTTAATTGATTTACTTAGTCTCTGGCTGTTGCTATACTTTAAAAGAGGATTGTTCTGTCATCAATTTTAATGCTAATCAAAATGGAGCTTATTATATACTGGTGCAGATAAGAAAATATTTTTCCTTTCACTTAGTCTTGCGACTAAATACAGAGAGTTGAATAGGAGGTGGAGTATCAACATTAGGCATTTTATGAGAATTCATGGCTGTCTAGTTTATGCTGCCTACTTGTTTGATACAGATATGAATACTCCTGCTCTTATGAAAACCAACTTCTCCTTCATCTGTCTTTCTGCATCTTTATAAAGAGTAGTCCTGAAGTGATGTTTTATTAGGTAAAATATCATTTCAAAAGAAACTTTTTTATGTTCCATGCATGAATAATGCTAAGTAAATTTTAAGTTAGACAGAAGAAATGCATGTGTTGCCACCTGAACTCAGATGGAGGTATATGTGTACTTGTGTAGATTTTTGAATGAGAATGTTGAAGTTAGGTGAAGAGCTTTATTCTCCATACATGATGTCTCCCTAGATTGCTGGTCAAATCATAGAGCTTCAAAGTTCCATGTTTGTATAATAATATCAGAACAATGGAGTTAGCATACTTAGTGTTCTGTTGAAATCTAATTGAAATTGAACTTGTTTGTTTTACTCTATCTGCAGTTCTACAAAAATCTTTCAACATGCCTTGAGGATGTTGTTTGGAAAACCGAAGACGATATGCGAGAAACAAAATGAAATCAATATCACTATCAAGTGTAACTTCTTGATGCTTGATGTCCTACCATTTTCCAATTTCTTCATTTATCCTCTTCTGTTTCATAGCTTCCTTCTTGTAGGCTTGGATGGATGAACATATAATTACATATTGCTTTCCATGTTATTATTGTTGGGAAGCAAGCACAGTTTGTGTTCATGAAAGAGGAAATATAAGAAAGATTTGTAGATTATGTATATCTTCACTTACCTTATTAATGATGATTTGTTCTCCATTTTGTTCCTATCTTTCCATCCAGCAATGTAGCAAGCTCATTACAGCAATTGTAGAAGTAAAAGATTGGGGGAAAGAAGCAAACAAGAAAAATAAAGGAAATAGAGAGAGAGAGAGAGAATATAACACCAAAAGAAAGAGAAAAATAACAAGAAAAGAAAAAGATCAACCTCAGTATGTCAGCAAAAGGAATTGTAACATACACAACCCACATTGTCTGCATCTTTGGTTTTCCCTCTCTTAATATCTGTAACATTGACATAGGGAAGGGAAAATCTGAGGGTTGGTGCTATTAAACCAACATGCTTTTCTTCTGTTTGAACAGTTATCATGAGAAGCTAATTGGATGGAAGATACAAAAGAATAATTCTCCTTCCATTAACTCTTATACTCACAATTTTGCACAACTGTCTGATAGACAAAGAAAAATTAACATAGTAGTTATTCTCACATTATTTTACACTCTATACACATAGCATCATTTGAATTTAACAAACCTATTTTACACTTTAATTGGTTTTACTAAATTTTTTCTATAAAATTTAAATCTTACATACTATCTCATATGGTATATAGATAGACTTTCTGAAGAATTTAAATGGAGCTACTTGTTTTCAGACTAAGCTAATTGTGTAGTTGTGCACAATTTTGAATAGAAGAATTATGTAAGTAGCATTACTCTTATTGAATAATACAAGAAGAGTAATGATATAGGCACGAGTTGCAATACAATATTTACTCATGTTAACGATGCAATAAGAGTAATAATATAGACACAGACTGATACAACATTTACAAGTAGTCCTGTGTAGCAAATTTTGAGTTTCATTGGTTTCGCTTAATTATTTACCTTTAACACATAATGTAATTATGGTTTATTATATGATTCAAGTTTGTGGATTAGTAAAAATGATTTCAGGCAATCTATTATTTGGCCTTTGTTTTACACTGTCATGCTTATCCTTATCATCTTTTATTCTATTAATTGTCTTGATCATTATAATCAGGCGAAGGGACCTGGAGAAGTGAGGAACCAACTATCCTTTTGAGTTGCGGCGCCTTTTTCTTGACAAGTCAATATCACTGAGATTTTGACAGAAAAGGAAATATTAATTTATCAAAACAAAACAAAGAATGAACTACATAGACAAAGATTGATTTCAATCAGGATATAATAAAGTTGGCATATGCCAATGTTGGCTGATTTTTCTACCAGCATTGACAATTATAGTTTTAATCAAATAATCTACAATTATTCGAATTGCTATTATAATAAGGTAACATGCCTTGTTGGTGAGTTTCTGTAGACTTGGTGATGGCAATGATGATTGATTATTTCACATGTTCATGTCTTTAAAATCTCTTATTTATTATATGTACATGATATATTATATATTAAAGTTGTGATTCTTTTTATATTTTATGAAGTTGTAAAACAAGTAAAAAGCTCATAAAAATTAAAGAAACTCTTGATTTACAAGCTTCTTGTCTTTTTTACGTATCCTTTAATCAAGATATAATGTATAATATAAAATAAGATATATTTAACTTTAAAGTAGATATTCTTTTCATATTTTACGAATTTTTTTTAAGTGCTGGGCTAGTGCTCATAAAACAAGTAAGAAGCTCATAAAATTTCAAAAATTCAAGATTTACAAATTTTTTGTTTTTTTTACGTACAGTTTAAGTAAGATATAATATAAAATATAAAACAAGATATATTAGCTTTCAAGTGGAAATTCATTTTCAATTTTACAATGTTTCTTTTAGTTATCCCTTCCTCAAGTCCATGGCCAGCCATTTGGATATCAATTTCAAATTTTTTTTGGACATAAAAAATATTGCGGATATCAATTTCAATTCTTTAGTATTATTATAATGTGATCTACATATCTATTATATCTATTGCCTAAATGTTATGAATCTCATTTGACTGCCTCCTCTATATAGAAGACCAAACAAGCAAATCCTAATAGGTGTAAAGTTTTCTGCTATGTAAAGTAACAAATTAAAAACCATTCATAGAAGAGGAATGTTATTTGTCTTGATTTAGTAGTTAAATTCTGAGTGCCTAGTATTTTTTAAGATTTCAATGCTAACTTTAAGGTATTGTGGACATTTTATATTATTTTTGTCCCTTTTAACTATGATTTAACATATTAAATTAAATTGTAGCATTTTTTCAAAGTTCAAAGGAAGTCTGTAAATTTAAGTTTGAATGTAGAAGAGAAAGCCATTTATATTATTTGAAAATACAGATGAAGAAAACGTATTTAACTCTAAAGAGGATAATATAAATTTTAAATTCAAATAAAAAAAGTTATTACTGTTAAAAAAATTTCAATAGTAATGAAAATTTGTAAAGGTATTTTGCGTTCAAAATATTTAAATTAATTTATATGATATCCTAATAATGTTTAGAATTCATTTTTTTTTTCAAACTATATTTCAAATTTAGACTAATTATTTATTTTAAATAATGAGTTGAAAATTGTATGAAAATGATTCAAATAATCATTTACAACTCCACAAATAAACCTACAAAGAATTAATTGATCACCTTACCGTAACATTTTTAGATTAATTGCATTCCAAATTACAGTAGTTAATGAAACAATGCAGTGAATATACCGGCTTAAATTCATATATGATGATTAGCATCATCTCCACTCTAATTTTTGAAATACCAATAGAAAAAAGAACTTTTTTTTTTTTTTTATCTGTTTCTCATTGAGATGATCTCCACACCTTTAGTGTAAGACTAATCCCCACTAGAGCTTCGGCATACCGTAGCTACTAGTGTTTTCTGGGATTTGAACTCCTAACATTACCTCAAGATTCACCCATATGAAGTTCAGTTTGCCAATTGAGAGGCTCTGATGTTGCTGCAACAAGGATAGTTTTATCACCACCATAATCAAGAAAAAAAGGAAGTTATGTATTCAGACAATAATGGTGGAAGAGACCTATCAGAAAAATTTCACAACTATATCCCCCATTAAGTTCCACAAAACCATGTCTATCAAATTGTCAAGAAAACCGCTGTTAATACAAAGTTGACCAACTCAATTAAAGCATGCCATAGAAAGGATCCATTTATGATGCCTGGATTATGGAAACAACTCCCCACAATCCTTCTGAGAATCAACCAAGAGGTGGCCAGAGCATGCTTATCCCCTGGCAAATATCAGCAGTTGAAAATAGTTAAGAGCTTTCTAATTCACGATATACTGTGATTTCTTGCTGCTTGAAGTACCGCCGGTCCTCTTCATCTACAAGAACAAGATTCAGAAAATACTTTACACTAAACTTGTTATTGATGTTGCGATACGTTGGTGTCAGCTCATACGGACCGAGGAACAATCTGACAGGAATTGATTCTCCTGAAAAAGCAATATCAGCAGTTGCATTTATTTATCCTCAGAGAGATAGAGAACTAAAAATAAATATCATGGTTAGACAGAGGTTATTATACTCCGGATGGTCCATGGTACAAGCAAACATGTTTAAAACAAAAATATGCATACTATCTGCAATTTTCCATCTTATCCTTAATATATAATCAAAGGTTTAAGATGACCCCCAACGCTGGATCCCTTGGTTGATTGAGACACCATATGTTGAAAAGGAGTTGCTCCTTAAAGTGTAAATACTTAAATGTAATGATTTTCGCCAGTAGAGGTATATATTTAATCATCATAATAAATTACAAAGTTAACCAGCAACAGTAAGTATCTCTTTATAAAAGAAGCATAGATATTCTCATGAGTTATATACTGATAAAAATTATAAGTATATAATTTATCTGTAACAAAGGATGCCATTTTCTAATGAAGCAATGACCGTCTGCATTATTGACAGTCAGCAGATATTCCAAGACAGGGAACAGTTAAATAATGCACTCACTTTTTGCACTAATTTGTCCTATAAAGCACTTAACCATGCAAAAAAGCAACAGTATCAGATGCCTGTTCAGCTCTGCGGAAGATCTTGGAGCCCTATTTTCTAAGTAAGAATTTAAAGACTAAAATTAATTTTGTTTTGACAGCTTTAAGGCATAATCTAAAGATTCACATCCCCAAACTCCTCGAGGAAGTTACAAGAATCCTGTTAGCCTTTGACAACACTACCTCTTACATGTTATGCTACATCCAGAAAGAGGAAGTAATGAAACAAAATTATCATGTAGTTGTATCAGGAGAAACATTATCCCTCCCTCTCTCCCCTCCCTTCCTTTAATGCTAGTCTCAGTTAATGATATGAGCAGCAAGCATTTTGTATTAGAGATAGTATCAAACATCCAACTCATAGGTAAGCTGTCTGCACATTAGCAAACACAGGATTACCTCATTACACTAGCAGACAAGTATCATGCATATTGAATTATTGATAAAAAGAGAAAAAAAAAATCATTTCTGTAAATGGAAAAATTATGCACTGCAAAGAATATGTAATTATGTATACCTCGTACAGGAGCTCCATCCATCAATTCATGCTTTGCAAGGGTCTCCGTTTCAACAAATGTACTGGTCCCTGATCCAGTTGACTCTCTACGCCTGATTTCAAGCTCCATGTTTTTTATTTTGATTCTCACCAGAAGAAAATATATTTTTCCGATGATGGCATCTTTCAGGTGGTACCTGTTACATTATGAATCACAAAAAGGAGAGAGTCTCCTTTAACTTTCTGTGAAAACATTGAAACTGATTATTTTATTATGATCTTGTAGATACGTACTTGCTTTTACTGTATTCAAACTCTATGTGTAAGCAATCTTCAATTCCTACTTCCATCTGCGTGAAGCATGAGGAGAAATTAAGTTGATATATATTAAGAAATATCAATTTTCTTGCAGAGTATGCCAGCAGATTAACCACTGCAATTCAGCCCCTACCCCTCCCTCCTTTCCTCCCCCACCACCACCACCCCCCC
>QAOA01000512.1:239190-258062 GCA_003255065.1 Cercis canadensis
AAAAAAAAAAAAAAAAAAACCATAAGCACAGTACTCCCTACAATACATCCTATCGCAAAGTGAGGACAAGATATTGAAATTTGGTGCAAGAGGTTTTCTGAGCAAACGCATAACAGCAGAAGCATCTTTTCACAACAATCTGAAAGAACCCAAACTATCATATATGATGCATGCTCAAAGAGCTATCAGGAAAAGAAGTATAACATGTATTGAGCAGTGGGAGCTCAACAACAAACTTGACGAATGTATTTATAGGGAAGATACACATTTTGACATTATTGAGCGCGAAGCTTCAAAACAGCAGAGCTATCCAGTATAAAATATTATGGGGGCTTTTGGATACTGTCAGAGCAGTGCAGTTCATACTTTGTTGTTTAAAAAATGCAGAGATGAGATTACCATTCTTATTGTATATGTTGATGACATACCGGTGATTAGTTATGATCCCAATGAAATCTCTCATCTAAAAATCTACCTAGAAAAAGAAATTGAAATGAAAGCTTTAGTACAGCTGCTTTACTTTCTTGGGATGGAAGTTTCTCAATTAAAAAGAAAGAAAAAAAGGCATCTTTATCTCTCAAAAGAAGTATGTTTCAGATCTCCTTCAAGATACAGGCATTTTTTATCGTAGATTTGCAGACTCCCCTATAGAAGAGAATCAACATCTCAAAAGTGGAGCTGGAGAGGTGGCAGATATTAGTAAGTACCAATGACTAGTTGGTACACTATTCTACCTTTATCATACTCACTTAGACAGCCTATGCTGTAAGCACTGTCAACCAATTCATGCATGATCCTCACTCCACTCACCTAAGAGAAGTTTTTCATATCTTCAGCTACTTAAAATCTGCTCTTTGAAAAGAATTACACTTCTCAAATCATGGGCACTCCAAGATAGGAGCTTAATGATACTTATTGCGCTGAATGGCCAAATGATAAGAGGTCTACATCAGGTTCAGGATATTGTGCTTCTGTTGGCAGAAATCTTTTTTACTTGGAGAAGCAAAAAAACAATGGAAAGATCAAGTGCATAGGCACAACATAGCAACAGTAGAAGGAGTTTGCGGACTTCTGTGGCTCAAAATGCTGATGCAAGAGTTAAGGATACAAGATGGCACACTACTCACTTTATTGGCACAATAAGACTGCTATAAGCATTTCTCACAATCCAGTTCAACATGACAGGACAAAGCATATAGAGATTGACAGGCATATCATCAAAGAGAAGTTAACTGTTGGACTGTTATGTTAATAGGAACTGTAGGACATTTTTACTCCAGATCTTAATCGTTTCATTGTTAATAAGATGGGCATGAGAGATATCTAAGCACCATCTTGAGGGGAAGTGTTCAATACTAAGGGCAACTCTAGTTGTACCTAGTGCAAATATGTAATATTTCTCCTAGCAAGTAATATATATGGGTGTAGATATGAGGAAAATCTATCTCAACCTACTACTGTTTTTCTATTTTTCTTTCTCTGCCTTCTACCTCTCTTGTATTATTCTTTCTCTCCCCTCTTAAATAACTTTTGATATATAATAAACATTGGCAATCAATGATATGCATGTATAAATAACCTTATTCCCTCACCTTAATGCTGTTGTTAATTGATGGAGCTGGAGTGTAATTGCGAACCTGATAAAGAAATTGAAGTTAGAAAGGGTTACATGAGAAAAACTATGTTATCCATTAATCTAAAACTTACATATGAGAAGGAAATATATATATATATATATATTGTAATCACTCAAGCAATCAAAATATGCAGAATATAGGATCTGATCATCTGATAATCAAACAAGAAGCAGCATTTTGAAGGTTTGTTGTGCACTAGAATTAGCAGCATGCTTTTGCAAACAAACATAATTTAAGGGGGAAATTTTGTTATTGCACAAATGATTGACCTTTGTGGATCTTAACAGCAACCAAAAATTAGGTTTCTCTGGTTTTCAAGTTCAAATATTGCTTATTTTTGTACCATTCAACCATAAACTACTAAACTTAGCAAAGTGAATTTGATATATTAAGATAATTTTGAAGACAGAAACACACGTTAACTATCACATATTACAAAAGCAGATTGCATGTACAAGATCAATCTGAAATAGTGGATTTTACAGCTCTTACTGTTGCATTGCTTTGGCATTATTTTAACACCTAGTCATGAAAAAGAGATAAGAGTAATAAAGGGGACTAGAGAAATCAATATGATAGAAATAAACAAAATATATGACAATTTCAATATACAGCAGAGTTCTTCAGTATATACAGGCGCAAAACAACTTACCACAAATTCACGGTACTCTACGATGTTGCTGACATAATTTCGACTAACTGTCACCTTCAAAATATACCTGCATCATTAACAGGTTCAATTCTCATTTTATTAATAGAACGAAGCAAGGAGTGGGTTCAAATCTCTCATTATTTTCCTTTCTTTTCCACCTTTAATTTTATTAATAATTGATTGACCAATAATATATCAACAAATCCAAAAGTGAACACTAATAACACTGAAATCCCAAGGTAATACAATATTGAGATATATCATTTTTCTTCTTTCTTTCTTTACTTTTTTTTTTTTTTTTTTNTTTTTTTTTTTTTGTTATTTTGGTAAGGAAACAAACAGAATCCAAACAAAAAATCAAATTTTCAAGCATAGTCATGTGAAGAGATAGAAAGTTCCAAAATATAGGGCATAATATTATAGGAATACATCATAAGCATATAGTTTTATTAGGTTTTTCAATTGTTTTAATCCATTTTGCACTCCCTCTTCTTTCTGGATGCCACCAGATTAACCTATCAAGCACAAATGTGTTTACACTTCCACTTAATTTGATTCTAACATTATGCATGTACAAGATCATATATCACCATAGCACCCTCCAATAGAGATTTGGACATGCAAACAAGATTCTTTGTGATTATTGCAGATTACTAGAGATTGTCAATAACCTATTGATAATATCACAGTAGATCACAAAAGGAATAATTGTTGACTCAGATAATACAGAGATAACACAGAGAATTAAGTAAGAAGTTACATATGTATATAACAGAATAAAACAAGCCTTAATTGAAACTTATATGCTTCTCCCGGTTTCTCCAAACCTTCTTGAACAAGCGCATATGAACTTTCCATAACAGCAATAAATTAAATAGTTATCCTGCACCTCCTCTATCACACACTGTTATTGTCCAACAAGAGTACAAATTTTCAGTTCAATTACCATCAACTAACTGATAGCTGTGCACTCTTTTTTTCTCTTCGATAAAGTGTTCTCAAAATTCCACAACATAAATAAATATTGAAAAAAAAAAAAAAGAGAGAGAAAAAGGAAAGAAGGAAAAAAGAGAGATCATGAGAATTCAAAACAATTTATCATTACCGAAGAAGTAGGATAAACATCATACCTAAGCCTTACATTGACTCCATTGTATGATTCATACGGCATCTCAACAGTAGAGAACTCAAAGGGGTATTCTTTATTATCATATAAATCACCAGGAACATCGAGTTCACGCACTGCACATAAATTATGGGGACTTAAGACCTGAGTCGAATAACCATATCAATTGTAACCAATTATAGATGAAAAGCATCACGTCGGCTCGCACCAAGTGAGTATTGCACTATGGGAGGGGGGGGGTAAGAAGAAACCAAACTGAATATAGAGCTTCTAAATTGAACATGATTTAATGTCTGTGATAATGTTAAAAATGATATGCAAATATTTAATTGACACAATTCCCTCTATTATAGCAAATTGGGATGGAAGAAGGAGGGAAAGCAAGAAGAGAAAAAAGGAAAGGTCTCAGCAGTACAAGCTTAAACTTACCCAGAGATGTAAAATCATAGAAGTTGCCTCTGTCAAAATACAGCTCTGCAAGAGTGGGAATGAATCATCAAAACAAATATGCAATACTAGAAAAGAGTGCTCCATGTCCAAATTGTAAATATCATTAACTTTCTGGAAACAATTCCAATGGACTAAAATATAAAATAACAAATATAAAAAAAATCCTTCAGGAAATAAAGTTTAAGCAGAATACATATGATGTATCTAACTCATCCACTAGTTGGGATGGAGACCAAACAAACGAAAGAAAAACTATTTGTTCAGGCCCAATCTAAACACTAGATTATTTTTCATTGGAAGCTACATACACATACATAAACACAAATTGAAATGCAGATGCAATTAGGACAGTATCATCCAGTAAAACACCAGATTGAGCATAAAAAAGCAATTCTAGAATTATACAAGGAAGCACACCTATTTGACCAAGGAGTTCAATTTTAACGCCATTATGTTCAACCTTCTTCCCATGCATAGGTTCTATAATAACCTGGCACCAACAATTGAACTCCAATTTACCACTTCAGAAAAAATAACATTCACAGGGAGCATTCACAATAAAGGAAAAAATCACAGTATTTGACAATGTCTTGCAGGGTACCTCCCCAACTATATTCTCCTGACTATGGAAGAGAGGAACCATGATTGCTTGGCCATTTTCTTTCTTTAATGGAACCTGAAAAATAAAAAAAATCAAAAGGGCACAAAATGGTAAGACAAAATGTGACTTTGTCAAAGCTTTTTCAAAAAAATGAAATATATGAAAGTTCTTAACTTTCTGGAAGTAGAAACTCATCTAACTTGATTGAAACACTAATTCATCAGAAGAGTAACGAATAACAAACAAGAGGAATTTTCCTCAAAAGCAATGAACTTAGATGGGTTGGCATGCTACTATAAGAAAGAAGATAACAGCAGAATAACTCACTATACATACCAAAGTCTCACATATTAATAAAGACCAACTCGGCAACTTAGGCTAGCCATTTATGGCTAAAAATTAAACTGCTTCCAACAAATTACTATGCCAATTCAATTAGATAACTTAGTCATGATAGATAATATTGTAGTATAACTTTCTAGTGATGTGTGGGTCACAATGGGACCTACCATAGAAACCCATAGGGATTTAAAAGCGTTAGAGAGAAGGGTAGCAGTAACATAATAGGTCTAGCCTGTAAGCTGTAATGGCTTATCACTGGATCTAACTTTCTAGTGAGGAGACTGTGACATTACAATTCCCAAAAGACCAATCACTAAGTAACTTCAACTTTGTGAATCAACATGCTCTCTTCAAGTTACATGACCAGCACAGTACCTGATAAAAACTGAATAGAACTACAGAGAAATTTCAAAGTTTTCTTATAGATAGAGGTCCGTACTCATCACTTGGTTGAAGAATTTGGATGTTTAAAGAAACCTCCTAAACCACATTCTTAGAGGTTCACCTCAAAAATCATGGCAAAGGGGTCCATGATTAAACTATGATACCTGCTTGCGAGTTCTTCCGTCAGCAAATGAGATTGAGATTATACATGGTGGTTTGAAAGCTCCAGCTAGGAAATTCTGATCAAACAAACAAACAGCGAAGACATGCAAACATTACCAAATTGAATATATACATATCTTGAATCTCAATAAACGATTACAATCCAAAAACCCAATTACATTTACTTCTTCCAAGAAGAGAGACCTACCATGGCTTTCTGATCAAGCTCTGTATGAACACCTTTTCAAGCATGAAGCAACTAGAAACATAACCAAACTGATTTTCAATGGATTTCAGTTTCCTGTGGCTGATTTGAGCTCGGGGTGAGAAAAAGAGAGCTGATCAAGGGGGAGAAATTGATTAGCTCGTGAAGACTAGAATCGAAATGAATGGAAACTTGGGTTTAAGAGAACTTTCGAAAATTTAAATGTTATATTTCTTTGTATCTGTAGCAAATGCAAACCAGATCATAAAAGAGATTTTATTCAGTAGCACTCGAGTTGATCTTCAACAAACTGTCAAGGTGGTGGAATATGCGTTACGCGGCTTACGCAAGCGAAAAGAGAGAGAGAGGAGAGGGGGAAAAAGGTCATTTTGGTATTGAAATATGCACCGAAAATCACTTATGTAGCTGAAAGATTTTTTTGTATAAGATTAACGTTGATTCCTTCAATCATTTATCGTTAAAGTCTTTTTTTAGAAACTTAACAGATTTACACGCGTGAACTATTAAGTACTAACTTAAAAAATTAAATATTGATGCGGCATTTTTTATGGGATGGAATTCTTGTAAAATGACACCGTTTTGTAGCTGAAGATTCAAAAAATAAATAGGAAAAACGTTGTTGTTTCCTCCTAAAACCCACAAGGAGTCTTCTTCATTTGTGGGTTTTAGGACGAAACGACTGCGATTTTACTTTTTTTTTTTTTTCAAATCTTCAGCTCCAATACGCATCATTTCACAAGAATACCATCCCATAAATGTCATGTTAATATTTAGTTGTCCAAGTAAGCACTTAATGATTTACGTATATAAATCTACTAAGTTTCTCAAACAAAACTCTAAGGCTCTTTTTGGGAGTTTGAAGTGGGGGAAAAGAAAATAAGAGGAGAGGAAAGAGAAGAAAAGGAAGGGAAGGAAAATCGAAGAGTTTTTTTCTCTTTTGTTTAGATGATTAAAATGAGCAAAATAAGAGGAAAGGAAAATAAAAGTCATATTGTAAAATATTTTTACTAGTTTATCCTTTATTATTAAAATATATACCTTTAATATAAAATTAAATAATATAATACACTTATTTGTGCGAGATATGGGTGAGGAATTTTTTTTAAAAAAATAAAGGGGTATAATAGTTATTTTAACATATTTCTTCTCCAAACCCTCTAATTTGAAAGAATACAAAAATGGATTAAAAAATGAGTGTGGGGTTGCATCTTATTCATTGGTCTCCTCTCATTTTTTAAGATAAATCTTCCAAACAAAGGAGATTGGAACTTTATTTCTCTCCTCTCCTTTCCTTTCCCCTCCAAAGTAACTCTCAAACAAACCTTAAAAGTAGACCTAAGTAATTGACGAAATAAATAAGTGATTTTAAGTGCATTTTTTCGTGTACTAAAATGACATTTTACTCAAAAATTAACTACCGTTTTTCTTATTTTGGACCACAGATTGGAGCGAACTATTCTATAGTAATAGCTCAGCCCGCCAAGATCAATGGAATGGTACTAAAAGGGGGGAAAAAAAAAGGAGAAATGTAATTTTCATTATTTCTGACACTATATGCCTAATTGAATTTGGGACATTAAAAAAATCTTTGAATGGCTCTAGCTAAAATATTAATGTGTAAATTAAATTGGGATCTACATAGTAAGAAATGTTGTGGTGGGTGTTAATAAGAGCAATGGAGAAAAATCTGCTATGATTTAAAACAATTCAAACGTGATTGTTAGATAAAATAAAATACTTGTTATTACTTATTAGTCCATATCATTTTAACAACAAATTTCTAGATCTATTGATGGATTTGTTTTTCTTTACCATATGAGGTGACAACTTATGCAGTAGATCAACTCTCTAGCAATGTGTTGATCAAGATTTGATCTTAGGTAATGCATTGCCTAGATCTTCACAATATTGTTGGGTGTTTCCCTTCAAATTCTAATTGATGCTCGAATGGTAGGCCTCTCTCTGAAGGGAGTTAAATGGGGTAAATGTGCCCTGACCTAAAAGGGCAATAACCGACACACTCAATAGTTTGAATTTTTCTTTTTGACAAAAAATAGATTTCTTTTTAGTTCAATGATCTAAGTATTTTCAAGCTAACTTTTCAATACCGTTATATTAATAGAGGCAAGTTTTTTGTAATGTTATCTATATCGTGTTCAGCTTAATTTTATCTATATTTTTTTTCNAAAAAAAAATGTATAATGAAGATTATGCAAAATGTTACCAATAAATTACTTTTCAGCCTTCCATCTCCATAGGAGAAAATATGTTCATTTCAAGGATGAACTTGACGTCCTCTAATAAGAATATGTCTTTTAAACTGCAGGGAAGACAATTTTCTCTGCAAGTTTGCTTTGTCATGTCAATAAATAAGAGTCAAGGTTAATCCCTGTTGCATGTTGGGTTATATCTACAAAAACCAGTCTTTATCCATGGACAACTTTATGTGACTTTTTCAAATATTCGAATGAAGAGTGGTCTCAAAGTTTTAGCGATCGATACAAAATGGAGTTTCACAACAAGCACTACAAATGTTGTCTTCAAAGAGGTATTCCATAAAATCACTCAAAGAGGTATGACATAAATTGAAACATATCATGTCTGTAAATACACATGTAAACTCTAAAGATTTAATCTTATACATTATAATTATATCAATATTGCAATTCTAGGATCAGAGCATGTTCGTATAGACTTAGATAAAGACGCTGACAACCATAGTCCCAATCATACACCATAGGTAATTTTAGTATAGTATTGTCTCATTTTTCATTAGTTTAATACACTTTCAAATTTTCTATGGATTCATGATTGATACTTGTAATATTGTATCTATGGTTCAAAAAATGAAATCTACAATTGAAAAATTACATGTCATAGATTTATATAATTTATGTTTCTATGATCACATTAATTTCATCCCACACCCCACCGCCGGGCAGCCCGCACATTGGCACGGGAATAGTACTGGTACTAAGATAATTTTAATGCTTTCTGAAGAAGACTTTTACTATTCTCGGGGAGCAGGTTTACACAGTACTTTAAATGAAAATCAAGCAAAAAAGGAAAGATCATGCAACCAAAAAACAAAAAACATATATAATGAAGATTATGCAAAATGTTACCAATAAATTACTTTTCTGCCTTCCATCTCCATTGTGTTATAAAAACAAATTAGTACTTGCTATTCTAACCCCCAGCCCTATGAAAGTATGTAACTTTGAATAGTGAACAAACCCTAGGCAAAAGCTAAATCTCCTAATAGTAGCCCCCAATTGACAGATGCTCCATTGACAAATTAGTTTCACATAACGCATTATATTCTTATGGGCATTATCAGTTGTGAACAATCAACAACAACAATTAATTTCTTCTTTCCCTTTAAAGGATTACATAATTGTAGTGGAAAGGAGTTGGGAATTGGGACATCAGTCAAGTTGTTTATTATGGAATCACCGTGTCATAGTTCACCATACGAAATGAAATTAGATTTTACAACAAGAAGCAAAAGCACATTTTACCCGAAATCACATGAGCCATTTACTCAGTGCCTATGCCTAAACCTTCCATAACAAAAGCTGGTGAGAAGGTAGATATGTAAATAGGAAATCCCTCCATGAAGAATCATCAGCTCCATTTGGTATTTGCAACTTTGCATCACTTCCTTGACCTGGGCTTGAAAATATTCTCCTTGTAGTATCTGAGTTCGTTAATGCTTTCTCTAATATCATCCATGGCTCTATGTTTATTTTCCTTTGAAGGTGCTCCCCTCTTATCTGTATAAATGAAAACCCTTTATAAAATAGCTTACAAGCATATAGATCTAATGTTTTTTTTTTATCTCTCAAACTGGCAAGCTAGATAACAAGTCCCTTTACAAAGGGAAATGACATAATCATCATAAAAATGTAACCATGGACCAAATAACTAGCAAACAAGGGTATCAACATTCTTCCAACTCTTAAATTGTCTAACTGGTCAGCATGTACAATTACCAAGTGGTGGAAAATAAAACAGCCACAACTAGGAAAAATAAGCCATTAGTCAGAATCCGAATGAAACCCGCAAGCAAAAGCAGTGGCAGGTGAGGTTCAGAGATACAAATATCTAACTAAGTTTCAAAGCATCTTTACATCATGTAGGATTATGCATCTAATGTCATAGCACTAGAAAAACCAAGGATTTTCCCTCAAAGAAATAACCAACATGGAATCTGCATTTATTTGTTTATTTGTCACGTGTTAACTCTTAGATCACCACTTTATTTGAGAATAACTGAGGATAATACCATCGCAGGTTGCGACCATACTAGATTGAGGTAGTAGCTTCCCAATTTTTACTCTCATTTTCTGTTTTCTTTCGGAGGTTGGTAGCAGCTAAGAAATACACGTGATAGGAAGACAGTCATGTAAGATAATGGAACGGTCAAATAATTTTAAGCATGTAACAAATTGGCAGGATATTATCTCTTTTTATTTATTTAATTGATGGAGGGGGCAAGGGAAGATGGACAGGTTAAGAAAATAAAATAAAAGTTTAAAACAAATATTAAACTTCAATATATTTCTATGAACTATCCAAAAAAAAAAAAATCAGTATTCACAATAACAGTATAAATTCTCACCCTTGGGATACCAGCGAATGCAAAGAGCTTTAACACTACTGACATCAACAAGCACATGAGAGAAGAGAGCAGCCAATTCTGGCATGTATTTCTGCACAAATTGATTCAGTTTAACAGATGATGCAACATTTCAACATAGGAAGAGTAGGATGAATAGAACGACAATATGCTACCAATAAGAATGACAACATGTAAATTCAACAAGGCTTGATTCTAAAGCCTAATCTAAAATAATTACAGAATCACTCCCTTATTTATTTTCCAGTCAAAATAAATAGTAAAAGCTTAATTAAATGGTTGTCTCAAACCATGAAGAAAAGAAACAGGAAATAAAGCAAAAAATAAATATACAAAATGCAGAAGAAGACTTTAGAATAAGATCAAAGAAAGTTGGCATAACAGAGATAAAGCTCTGGTATATGAAAATTGTTATCACCATCAGAGTCAAGATATCATTAAACGCACCAACCAATTAGTAATTAATCTCCTGCCCCCCACCAACCACCCCCCCTTCTCTTTTCTCTTCCCCCAAAAAGAACAAACTAACGGGGTAAAAAGGAACATGGAAGATGGGAAAGACTCTAATCCAAATGAATGCAACTATTACTGAAGATTTTCTTGACAAATACATGGAAGTGGTTGAGAAGAAAAATAATCACTAGAAGCAAAGAAGGACCAATTATCAAGTTTATACGTGTATACTATATCCAGTTGACAAATAAGATTTTGTGCAGTGTTTTAACTTGACAAAACAAGTTTTCAAAACGTCACTTTGACACCAATTCAAATCGGCAGATTTGAAAATATAAATTTGGTGAGGTAAAACAATAAGGTCCAGCAGATAAGTGATGCAATAATCAAGACTTTTACATCTGCCACTGAAAAAACAAATTAATATGCATTAGCCAAAAAGCATTATGTTAATTACAAATTAGCTGAAAAGTTACTATCTATTATAATAGTGTGACAGAAACAGGATACCTTTAGAAATAGAAAATCCACATATACCGAATTTCCTGCCAAAAGAGGTGCGTATGAACCGACAAATCTTTTGACAAATTCAATAACCTGCAGCATTCGAATAAAAACCTAATGATATATAAAAATCACCAAAAAGAAAAGAGAAGAAAAGGAAAAGAGGGAAAAGAGATTTTGAATATTGCATTCACCCTAAATTGATTGCAAGAAGAAAGCATGGCTGAAGAGAACAATCCCCTACATTGATTGTTCCAATAAGTACATTATTTTATTTTTATAGATATATTTAGACTCTAATTCTATACATTTGGATTGGGCCCCCTCTGCTTCTGATAAACCTATCAGAGATAATGAGGAAACCATTTCTATCTCTAAGCAGGGATTTGGCAGTCTCCTGATAGACAAGTTTAACTATTCCATCTGTCTTATAATGTAAAGAAAACAACATATTTCTTTTAAGGTCATTGGCTATATATGAAAATGCAATACCCATTACACATGATAAAAAGTAAGTGCAGGTGACAGGAGAGCTCCCCACATGGTATAGTTACTACAAACCTGCTTTTCAGCTTCTCTTTCACTAACTGTACTTTGAAGCACCTTCTTTGTTAAACCTTAATTCATTGAAAAACATTAGTGATTAGTGAAGCATCCATCTGACATGTTCAGTGAAAAAATAAAAGAGAACATTACAGAAAAACAGCCAACCTATGAAACGTAAATAATACAGTATCAAACCATAGCATATACCACTTACCACTAGCTGCGTGATGACTTTGACACCATTCTCCCATCCTGTCCAAACACTCCTTACTTTGATGGATGACCAAATCAGGACCCTAAAATAACAGTTTTTTTCAGTCATTCACTATAATGTGACAACCAATACCATGATAAGCATGATTTGATCAAATGTGACTCACAAACCACAATAAAGAATGATTATAAACAATTATCTATTGTCTTTGTTAGTCATCTCTCTATAAGAAAGGAGTTTTCACCATTTTCCATGACTGGATAAATCAAGGGGTTCTGTTGATGATGCATCTAGCAAACAGATCCGCATGCACACAGAAAGTGAGGGACAAACAATAAACAAGGGGAGCTGAGATTCAGTGCCTTATGAGAATTTGAAAACATATTGGTTTAAATAAATATATTAATCCATTTTTTTATTATGTAACAAGTATTCAACAATAAAGAACCTTCCAATCTAAAGGCCATAAGCAACTATACCTTTGTAAAGCTATATGCAAGTTGATATATATTCCTAATGCATCATATGGGTAACAAGCTAACACAACATATCAAAGGAGCATTTGATGCTTTAAACTTTGCTAGCATGAAATGCAAAAAAAAGAACATCAATAGTACATGAGAGAGATCTCATAATATTCTCTTTACTAAATTTTCCACCTTAAGAGTATCGAACTAACATGCAATTACTTGAGTTATGGTATAAGCAAGGTTTTCAATAAAAAAAAAATTTAAAAAGTTGAAACAAAGATCAACATTAGCAGCTAGACATAGTAGTAAGTATGTAAAATCTATTCAAAATGCAGAGAAATAAAAAGAAAATACCTCCAATGTTTTGGTTAAAGTTCCATCTGTGATTATACAAGCAATCTCTAGGATTCGGTCCACTTCAATATTTAAACCTGAAGACACAGAAGAATTAAAACACACCAAAATAATCTCATTAGGCTCTAAACAATTCAACTTCTGTTCAAGAACATACAATAATACAATCTGCAACAAAAGAATATATAGCCTAGGTTACAAATGAGTATGTTCAATAACAGCTCACCACTTTAAAAGACACTGTAATAATTAAGTAATCAATTGTAATTTATCAAATTATGCTAACAAGAAGAATAGACAAAACACACAGAAGTTGCACACCATAAAAGCAAATTGTGATGGGAAAATCTACAGAATGATGAAATGATTACTTTCATTTGAAAATCAGAACCGTAACATAATCAAGTGGGTGCAGTCAACAGACCCCACATAAAAGATTCAGATCACATGCCAAATCAGTGAATGAAGAACTGTCATGCTTTTAGTTTTAGCAAGTCAAAAGTTAACGAATCCATAACTGATGCATGATTCCCAGAGAAATTAAACAGTCCTTATAAGTTCCTTAAAAATCATATGCATTTTCATGTTAGACTGGAAGCGTAATCCAAAATAAAAGTAGTTTATACTATAAAAGCTATATTTTATGGATTAATGCAGGGCATAGCTGCTCAGCAAAAAAGTACAGATCAGCGAGGCAGAAAAATACTTAGGGCCTCCTAGAGAAGGATGGGGCGCTTTCAGGCTCTTTAATTGAGGGAAAGAACAGAGCTAATCAAGACTATGACAATCAGCATACATTCATAGTAGATCAATTAAAGCTGCACCAAGACTGACCTGATAAATCAAATTGGAAAGGCTTCCAACATCAATCCATGTCAGACTTATGTCTGCTGCATAGAAACCTAGGTGTACAGACACCCATAAGACATACTTTCAACTCACCCTTAATTCTTTGAACATTATGCTATAGACACAGTTAAATTTAACCAATATCATGCCATTTACTGATTAAAAATTGGAAATAAAGTGAATTTGAAGAATAGAAGAGATACTGAGGAACAGATTTGCAAGAAAATTACCAGTAGCTCGTTTCTACTGGTTTATGCATTTCTTACTGTTCTTTTTCTTCAGTTTTGATTTAGTGGCTGTCTTTTCCTCCACTCTTGTAATAATCACTTCTCTTCAAATATGTAGATATAATAACGAGATAGTCGTGAAAAACAAAAATGTTTTAGTTATGCTAATATTTTCTCATGCCCTCATCATCACTTGTCCAAAATATATATTTTTGAGGTCCATATATCCATGTTACCACACACACACATGTATGTCTTTTTATGTCTGTTCTTGCCTGCTTTCTTCTTGACATCATCAAGCACTGACAAGCATCCAAACCATGCTCAAGCGCAGGCAAGATCTCAAAACCTTAGGTTAAGAAATTCAGAATTCTCCAAGAAATTATTCCTTAAACTGAAGAATTGATTCCTCCAAGGACATCAATTCCTTGCTCATACAGAACCAACTTGTCTTAATGAGATTAAATAATTTTTTTAGAAATTACATATTCTCTCGAATAGATGAATAAAAATCATCTTTTGCAAATTCTACAAATCATCTTTCACAAATTCTACAAATACAAAAGTGATTATTGGTATTAAACAATATCTTTTTACCCAGGAAAGAAAGAATAAATTAACCGGAAGTCATCTTAGGGCAGAATATCTCCGCAAATATTTACTCTAAAGTGATCCAGATTGCTGAGAAGAAGGCCCATAAAGTTCAATCTAATTCCACTTAAAGGTATAGCCATGTTAAAGGCCCTAAATTGTTTTAATCTGACACAAACATATTGACATAGAAAAGTACTAAGTGTAAGAGCTTTATTTTTGGGCAATGCGGAGGTTTGAGAATGATATCAAACAAACAGGAAGAGAAAAATTGAAACAGAAAAAAATATTCTGAAGTAGAAATAACCAAATCTATCTCCAGCAAACCATGCATGCTTACCAGTCATTTCTAAGTCAATCCAAACAAGAGGCAACTTGTAGTCAGATGAAGGCATCACTAGATTTTGTTGGTTTTGTTTCTCATGCTTGGCCAGTGAAATGTCAGCAGAGCCGTTAACTTTCTTCCCTTTACTACCTGCCTCAAGAAAGTATATGTTAACTGGTCGTTTGCACTCATACTAATCAACAAAAATTTTCTACAAAACAATGATTGATTCAGCATATTCAGAACTGGTTAATACACTTTAAAACATAAAGAAAGAAAAAGGAAAGCTATTAGCTGACTAGAGTAGACATCAGCACGAGGTAATACAGAATAATAGGAAATAACATTACTAAGAAATTAATAGCAAATGCAAGAATTATGCTATACTGCAATAACCAGTCATCTCCAAAATTCTGTAGTTACATTGATAAAATTACAGTAAAGTATGCAGCATCTTCTCCTCTTCCTGCTTCTCAAGTTAGGCTCTTGGACGCACTCAGTGAATTTGTCTACTCTTTTTCCTCAAGCTTTTTGCTAATAACCAACAACTATTCCATAAAATTTTAAATTGCTGTCCAGCTATCCGTTTTTCACTAACTAGTACTGATTATCAACCTTCTTATCAGGGTAATGAAATATTTTTTGGAACATGATTACGCACCTCAATTTCCTTCATTCAATTAGACATATATAATCACATAAATTAATAAGAGCAGTAGTATTTCAGCTAATAATACCGCATTGGTCCAACTCAATGGGAAAACCAAGAGCAAGCTGATATCTAATGCCCATACTAAACCCAAAGAAAAATGGCACTACCTTTTGCATTTGGGTATTGTGCTGAACAACCAACTTACAAAATCTAAAAGCAGACCTTTTCTTTTTCGAATTCCAACAAACTTATTAAATTGGGTTCCATCAACTTCATCTGCATGAATCATCAATCAACAAACCTTACTAAATTCCCTCTTTGAAACTCAGAACAATAACACCACCAATTGTAAAGAATCCTACAAGCAATCACTCAGTGAAACCCCAACTATAAAACAGTAACTGAAAAAACCAGTGAAAAGAAGAAAAAAGAAAAATAAGGTAGTAGAATACGCAAAGATCACAGAGAAATATAGAAGCAGAAAGCGAGAGAGAGATACCTGTAGGGCTAGTGCTTCCTGTGCCTGCAGAAGCAGAAGGAACTGAATCTGGGTGCACCTCGCTATCATCTGCGTCTAGTTCCAACACCGCAAATGCGTTTGCCAGTCGCTCCATTTTCTCTTCCAACATTTACCTTTGGCGCAATTTGAAACCAGACAGCATTTATTGACCTCGCAGTCACGCAAAATTACAGATGCAGCCGGATAACCCGGGCGGGTGGGTCGTTATCGGGTTATGAAACCCAACTAATATACTTCGGGTTCACGTTTGAAATTAACAAACCGAAACACAGGACCTTCACCCGCTTGGTTAATCATAGACAAAAACAAAAACAAAAAAATTTTATATTATTTCAAAGATTTATTTGCAATTTTCATCTTTTTATTTTAACAACTTAAACTTTTTAGTCCATCTTATTTAAAAAAAAAAAAAATTAATTTTTTATATTCATAAAATGTATAATTTTAGCCATTTCATCATTTTTCAAGTCTAGTTTAAAGTGTAAAAGTATTTCAATTCACAATCTCACCATTTAGATTGAAGAGTTACGTCTTGTAAATCTCCTTACAAAATTTTAACTATATCAAACAATAGGACTTAGTCCAAAATATCAAAACTAAAATTTTTTATCTAATTGCAGATCTAAATTCATTCACCAATAGATCAAGCTGAAATTTTGTGAAAAGATTTACAAGACATATTTTTTTAATTTAAACGGTGTGATTATGAATTAGATAATTTTACACCTTAAAATAGACATAAAAATTTTAATTTAAAGATAAAATGACTAAAATTACATATTTTATAAATATAAAGGAACTAAATAGTTTCCTTTTAAACAATATGGACCAAAAAGTTTAAGTTACTAAAATAATATGAATAAAATTACAATTAAGCCTATTTCAAATAACACAAATTGCCATTACCCTTTCACTTTTTAGAATGACATAGCAGTCATTCTCCAACTAGCCGATCAAAGACATAAATAATACAAAATTTAATTTTAAATTCATAAATACTATACTTTTTAAATTATTTTCACAAATATGGTCGTTTTTCTTTTTTTAATAATATCTAAAGTTGAAAAGAGGAAAAGAAAATGTGGGTGACATAATTAGGCAAATTGCATCATCTTCTTAGTGATGTCATTTTTTTCCTTACAGTGCGCCATTTGTCAAATAACGTTACTCACATTCTCTCTTCCTCTTTTCAGTAATTGTGTATATTGTGACACCTTATTGGTAATGTAATATGCACAATTGCATTACAAAAACAATGATACTAATAGAAATAATTTTAAAAATATGATATTTGTAGAATTAAGATTGTGTTTTACATTATTTAAGTCTTTGATCCCTAACTAGTAGAGAGAAAATGAAAAATGAGAAGAATGGTATTTCCTCTTTCTTTACATGCTTTTGCATGACATTGTTCATACTGATATTTAAAAAACTAAGTAGTCTAATTCGACCTAAACCCAAATGAGTAACGGGCCAATTTAGGCGGCCAAATGGACCCGTTTCTATTTGGGCTTGCATAATTATAGTGTGACCCTTTTAATAGAATGGGTTAAACTGAATTGGCATATTTTACTAACTCTCAATTTTTTCTAGGGCATTGTGCCCTTTTATAATAAATAAAAAATTGTCTTAGCATGAGCAATGGCAAATATATGTATAAGAATATGAGGGCATTTCATAAAATAATTTCTAGTGGTATATATATATATATCATTTAATAAAATTGCTCTCATTAAAAATAAATAAATAGAACTGCCTAATTACAAGCAATAGTTCAATTGATTATGTATCCAACCTTTAAAATTAGAGAAATTGTTAGATCCAAGATCTAATAGGTCAAAGTTATATAATCCAAATATTTTGAATTAATAATATACCCTCATATCAAATATTTTATAGATCTCTCTTTCCACATATAAATATTTCATGCTAAGGGAAAAAAAAAAGATATATTTTTTTTACCTCAATCATTATTTTGTTAATACTAACATTTCTCTGGGATATTAAACAAATAACAATAAATAATATTAACATTTTCTGAGCTAATTATCCATTTTTTTCCCCTTATACCTACGTGAAAGAGTGTTGCCAAAGTGATGTCTCTATTTCTTGTCAATGAACTTCACTCAACTAAGTTATTGATTATGAAGCTTTGACAGAAAGAAAAGGATGCAAGAAGAAGAAGCAGTTATGCAGAAAAGAAATAAACCAAAAACGATAAGAGAATAGAGAGAAATTATCTTAAGCAGAGAATTGTGAAATGAGATTCTTAATTCATTCACCTCTTGTGCATTACAATATATAGATATTAACAGATCATTACAACTTACTTACAGCTATCATTAATAACTAATTAACTATATGAAACCTGTCTAACTGATTAGCGAATTCCTAACTACTTCCCAGCTCAGCACAATTATCTAATCTGGTGCTTTGGTTGCTATGTTATCAATGATCACCACCAAATAAAAGTGCAACAATGGGTCATTGAACATGTGGGGGTGCTATGCTAAACCATCACTTCTTGTTTTTCCTTTATACAATTTTGACTATATACTAACTCAGTTTGATATAGTTTACATAATTTAAATTTTATTAAACTCACTTAAATCTTTTAAATATAACACATATATTAATTTAATAAAATTTAAATTATGTCAAATATACTATATTGATATAATATAAAATTAAAATTTGTTAGAAAAATTAAATATATAACTTTTGTTACATCTAGAAATATAACATAGCACCTTTTTACATAGATATGTGCTGTTTCTGTTGAAATAGTTTGTAAATATATTAATAATTAACCAAGTCCCACATTGGTTAACTTAGAGTATGTAAAAGACTTTATAAATGCAAACTAAAGTTATAAAGTAACTTTAGTTAAATGGGCACAAGCCCATTTGACAAGCCCAAACAGCCTAGCAAGACAAAGTCCATTA
>QAOA01000512.1:258475-279275 GCA_003255065.1 Cercis canadensis
AAAAAAAAAAAAAAAAAAAAAAAGCCTAACTTCTTACAAATAAAATTCATGCAAATGACTTGATTTTAAAGACAATTGAGGCATTTTACATTAAAAAAAAAAAAATAGAAGTACCTCTGTTATTATTTAAAAAATTGTAATTTTTTTTTATTTTTATATTTTAAGATAACATAAATTGCTTCTTACTCATAATAGATATCTATTGTTTTAATTTTTAACACAAAAATTTATATTGTGTAATTTTGAATTAGATATACCAACATAATTTCATCAATTTTCAATAAAATTCATATAATTTATTTAAAAATTATAAATCACTTTTATGCATATTTTAGAAACAAGTGCTGAAAGGGAAAACAAGTAAGGAAAATAAAGGAAACATGAAAATATACAAAGATCAAGTTTAATTACTCTCTGGTTCTTATAATTTGAGAAAAAATCCAAGTAAGTCCTAGCAATTCAATTATATTTGTCACATGTGCACATTGTTTGTCATGTCATCAAGTCACAAATGGCGTTATCACTATAACTGATGATATGGATTTAATTGGATCACATTGAAAGTATAAAAATCCATTTAGGGGAAATTGAATTGTAAGAACATGATTGAACTTTCACTTAAACTATAGGGACCTAGAGAGTAATTAAATAGAAAGATCAATCATGCTTTCACATGTTCTTTTAACACTTTTTATATGTGTCAATTTAATTAAACTTGCCAATGCAAGATGGCTCATTTGGTGGAAGGAATATGGGTTAGGGTTTTGCATCACTTATGTGTGAAGTTCGATTCCTCTTTCAATCTAAAGTCTCACTTGGTAGACAATCCTCCTCTGAAAATTCTTGTGACTCCCAAAGCTAATTGATTAGTCTCTTTTTGGATCTAATTGAGACTTGGACGTAATCTTCTACATTCTATTTATTTCTTCATAAGATTCTAAGCGTATTATTAGTACCATGTTCGATAATATTATAATAATTTATTTTTACTATTATTTTTAAACACTGTTTATTTAAATATTATAAGATCTCTCTAAAAATCTAATAGGTTATGTTCAAATTTTAAACTTTTATATATTTTTAAAGTATTTGAGTATTATTTTTTTAAAGATCTATATGAGTACAAAAAAAAAAATAGAGGACTAAAATGGTAATATCAATAAGATTTTGGTAAAAATTAAAAAAAAAAAAAATTACGTGCGGATGAGAGAGAATGAGATGCCCTTGGACCATGCATCTCCCGCATATATATTGCCCTATTACCCTCTATTATTTTCCACATCGGAGCTAGACAGATCGCAGAACCTGTTTTCTCGTTCCCCTTTCTTTCCCTTTCGCTATTCGAATCGCTGATTTTTTCGCTCGCCGAACACCATCAATGGCCGACCAGCTCACCGACGAACAGATCTCCGAGTTCAAGGAGGCTTTCAGCCTCTTCGACAAGGACGGCGATGGTCTCATTTCTTAGATCCCTCTCTTCTCTCCTCCATTTTCTTCTTCGAATTTTTTTTTGTTTTTGTTTTCTGCGATAATCCATTTTCGTTGTTTCTTAGATCTGATTGCTGATTTTCTGGCGTTTTACTGTTGTTGCGTATGTGAAGTTTGGCTCTGTTGTTTGTTAATTCGAAAATTTCTGGTTGATCTAGGGTTCCTTGTTGTTTGACTTTTCGGTGTTAATTTCTCTTTGTGTGAATTGCAGTTACTACTGATGTTTTATTCGATTTGTCGTTTTCATTCTTTGCAACCGTCTTTTTCGATTGTTTATACATGCTGATTTTGATGGATCATGATAATGCTCCGTTGTGTTTTGTCTCTACTGAATCTTTTTAATTTTATCTTGAGATTTATTTTCTTATTGTTTGGCTCGATTGGTTTCCTTCGCTGGAAATAATTGGTGCTATGTTTATCAAGCCTAGACAATGGATTCCGATTTATGAATAATTCGTTATTTGAAGGCCATTTTACTTTCCTGTAGTGCATTTCATGTCTATGGACTTTGATAGTGAAAGGAAAAGGATAGAGATAAAGATGAGCTACAGCATCTAGATTTTAGATCAGTGTTGTGCAGTAATGTCATTGTGATAGATTCACGTTGAATTGATGTGCTAGTCATCTTGTGATCATGTTATGACAAGCTTTATGCATATCTCTTATTAGAAAATAGGATAATCTCTTTTCGGTAAGTATAATTGAAATATGTGTGTGATATCATAATTTAGAGAAAAAATATTTTTAGCTTAGTAACTGGATCTAAGGTAAGTCAATGAATGTAGTGTTTTTTAGCAGAAGTTTGGAGACCCAGCACTATTAATTATTTACTTTATAATGCAGTGAACAGCCGTTCAATTTAGGAACAGAAATAGGTAAAGGTCTCCTGATAACAAAAATGATCTTCTGAGTTCTGAGGGTTAGGGTGTTTTTCCTTTTTTATGTTTCCTTTTAGGTAGGCATTCTTATGTATCTAGCTTTCTTTGTTTAGTGGTTCACTCTATCAGAATGTCTTTACCACACCCTTGTTATCTGGTGATTTTCTGGTTCGATGTCTACTGAATGAAATAAACATTTTTTTTTTGAATAATTTTATGTATTTTGATATTATCAATCTAATTCTGATGTGTTTTAGAAACTTTACTTTGAAAAATATTAGGAGAACTTATTTTGTGAAGAAAAATAGATTTGAAATTTAAGTTGTGTTTGTTCGTTTAGTACCAGGCCTTAAAATATTTGTGAATCTGATTCAAGTTTTTGTCTTTAATTATTTTCTTATGTGCTAAAGGTTGCATCACAACCAAGGAACTTGGGACTGTAATGCGCTCACTTGGGCAGAACCCAACTGAAGCAGAGCTCCAAGACATGATTAATGAAGTTGATGCTGATGGCAATGGTACCATCGATTTCCCAGAGTTCCTTAACCTTATGGCTAGGAAGATGAAAGATACTGATTCAGAGGAGGAGCTCAAGGAAGCTTTCCGTGTGTTTGACAAGGACCAGAATGGTTTCATTTCTGCAGCTGAGCTCCGCCATGTTATGACAAATCTTGGTGAGAAGCTGACAGATGAAGAAGTTGATGAGATGATTCGTGAGGCTGATGTCGACGGTGATGGGCAAATCAACTATGAGGAGTTCGTCAAAGTTATGATGGCCAAGTGAGGATCACTCAACTAAAACCAAAATTTGAAAAGCATATAAAGAGAAAAGGGACAGGGCAGATAAGTTTTGATGAAAATTCTATTTCCGTTAGGAGATCTTCATTTGGTGTCATTAGCTTTTGTTGGTTGGTTGGCTGTCTATTTTCTTGTCTGCTTTATTGGTACTGCTCATTAGTATCCTACTTGTTTGCTCTGTCCCTTGTTTTAGTAGTTTGGGTTAGTTGTGTCTCACCATGCATTGGTACTTCACCTTTCAACTTTTTTGGTTATTATGAACCTAGAACAATTGGCTGCAATTTGTGCTTTTACTTATGGGTGACTAATTCTGTTAATATTTACATCTTCTGCTAAATCGTTGTTTTATGGATTATTTTGCATTTCATGCCATCTGTTTATTGGTCTGAAATATAGAAAGAGTTCTGGTTGTACAATTTGTTTTAATTGATCGTTGATGTAGTCATATCTAGCTTTTATTGGATTATGCTGTCCAATTACTTTTATTAACTAATATTTTATGCAAAAGCAATTTTTTCTAAGTAAATAAATATTGTAACTGTGATTTGTTTTTGATCGCAGTAGAAGAAATGGAAAATGAATTTAAATTGCTAATACCGAGGGTTTAATCTGGACTTTATCTTCCGAATGTGAATTTGTCTTCGCTAGGAGTTGGTTTAAGGTGTTTGTACTTTGTAGTACTAAAATGGGTGATGGTTATAGATAGCGCGTTTGGGCAAATTTTTTTTGTGGGTTCGTGCATAGCCTTTGTTTTTTTGGGTTCGTTCATAGCCTAGATGGCTCAAGTTGATACGGTTGTGGCTGCGCCTGACATCTCTTTACTCTATGGCTGTTTACTGGGCCCACTGTTGGATGTTTGTTAAGCAAAGGATCGTTGGTAATTGGTTATTCTTGCTTCCGCTTTACCATCTTTTGATTTTTACCTCCATTCATTTTGCTTGGTCGAGATGGGTGAAGAACCTAAACAACGTAACCAGTAGTACTAGAGAGCTTCCTTTCAATTGCTTGCTTTTTCTGTCTTCGTTTGGCGTCTATATTACTCGGTTGCAACATACCTCAGTTTTGAAGTGAAAATTTGAATCGATTTCCTCCCTAAATTAGAAAATACTTTTGCAGTATATTTTTTTTAGTAAGGTTTTGATAACAAAACCATCAACTCATATTGATTTGTATCGTACCAGTCAAGTTTTCCATCTCCACGTGCATCTTGGGTTAGATGAAGATGTCGCCTAGGGGAACTGTTTTCTGGTATCTGGTATCTGGTATCTGGATGACTTGGACTAAGTGCCCTCTCTGGATCCCACTATGTTTCACGGTTTGTGCCTTGGGTCTAGAATAGAATAAAGCTGGCCCCATCAGTGATTAAAAGCCAATTGGGCGGAGGAAAGTAATCACAAGAAGAATGAAGTGAAAACAGAAAAGGAAAGTAGAAAAAGATGGAAGAATAAAGGGGCCTTATCGAAGGCACTGAATTTTATACAGGCGCTAGTTGAGAGCACTTGTCACCTCAAAGTCGACTACATGCTGGTGGTGAAAGAGGACAAATAAAGTGGCATATATTTGTGCCGTCCACTAATTCGGGGACTCGTTTCAGTAACTTCGACTTTAAATTCAAGTGATATTCGTTGTCTACAGACCGAGGAAAGAGAGGATTTAAGGTGGAAGTATCCAAATGTACCAATAATTGGAGTTTCACCATCAATTGGAGGTTTGCAAGCTCCATGAGACCTCGTTACGATAGTCGAAATCGTGGGCCTCATCTTCGCCCCACACCTACAGCATAACTTTTGAAGTTCCATAAAATTTGACTGAAACTCTCGTCGTCTATCTAATAAAAGCAACCACCTTGTTTTAGAAAATTTGTCTACCCAATAATTGATTCTTAATGAGTTGTGCTATTTAGTTCGGATGATCTGACAGAACAAACTATCATATCAAAATGTAGCAATAGTTGAAAATAATGAGAGAAAGCATATCGTTGGATCTAATTCTAGAACACGAGGGATTTAATATAAATTCACGTCTATTCGATTAGTGTAGTTAGTAGACAAATCTAATGTAGTGTTTCATGGTAGATTTTGTCTGGTTCACAAATTTATTCTGATGCACATATTTTTGTCCCTCCACCAATATATAAAAGCCGTTTTAGTGAATTCAACTTATATTTTGAAATTGTACTTTGTTGACTACAGAATGAGGAAGAAGAGGATTGAAGAGGCCAGAAGCAAAAGATACAGTAGCAACTCTTCTCTAAGCGAAAAGCTCAAGAGGCGTGCAGATCGCAGTCATAGGTGTTCCATCCTTTGACTGAACCTGGTCTCCTTGTTTCATGACTCGTACGGCTTGGTACTCTAGGCATGTAATAACTTATTTTCATAAATTTGTCTTAGCTAAGAATAAGATGGCTAGAAAATAACTCAATGGTTTAATAATCAAACTCATATCGTGACCATTGCTTTTTGTTTCTCTGCAGCTATTTCTATGGCTTGAGACATTTTCAGCTCTTGAGATTAATTAACTCTCTTTAACAAGAACACACACACACACCACAACCAGTACAAGCATTTTTATGCATGGAAAAAGTTAAATTAATGAGAAGGGATCTCTTTAGGATCTACTAAAACGTTTAAAATTCAGTTAATAGTAAAAACACGTTCGATGATAGTAGTATGAAGCTACTAAAAAAATCTGGGAATTTCTTCCTGTAAGATTCTCTTGAAAGGGAGGGAAATTTGGTTACTAAGAAATTGTAGCAATCAAAATCAAAGAGATGGGGTAGGCTGATGAACTAACCCTGGTGACTTCTACCAGGTCTGTAGTAGATATTCCCTGATTGACTTCTGTTGCAATTTCACAAGACGATAACGATAATGAAAAATCATGAATAATATTGATGCACAAACTACAAGGGCAAATTTGCTATATGCTCAGCTCATGCTCCCTTGGAACTTTTAAGAACCTTGTGACCAAAACATAAAGAAAATGGAAGCTTTAACAACCTAAAACCTGCTCAATTCAAATGTGGGTTTGAAAAGACTTAGGCTTAAAAGCTTTTAAAACTTGCATCTTTTTTGTCCTAAATGCTTTCAATATGCACACACCGTTTTGTAACTTTCTTTTGAACCCACACAAAAAAAAAAGTTATAATATTACCATCATTTAGAAAAACATTGTAATATAAAAGCTTTGAAAAGAAAATCTAGACCTAAAAGCACCTTGGAAGAAACAAATCAATTTTTTAAAATTTTTTTGCAAGTAAGCTTGTGGGATCCATGTTCGAAAACAAAGTCGTAGCCAAAGTACCAAAAAAAAAATTCTGCAAATGAGCTTATCAAATACAAAAAAAGGTATACTTCTAAAATAAAGCAAATCACTGAATTTTCTATCCAACGGACTTACTGGGAAAAGGTCATAGGAAAGTTCCTATAAATTAGATGTACAGTTCTACATTTTCTGCTACTCCCACCACTGGTTTGCATTAACTTGTGATTATGAATTATATACGTTATTATCACCAGCAGCAACATACCATCTTCAGTTGCCACAACACAGTAAAGGGAAGTCTTGGATATTTCAAATATTTCAGAAGGAAAAAGAACCAAACAAGCAACGAGTTACTTAAAACGAATTGTTTTTATAAAGCAAAACAAAACGTAAGCAAGAGTTCACTTTCAAGCATATCTATAGACAAAATACCCTCATCTACCTACCATGAGAGTATGTTTAAACTTTTATATCTTTACAGACTGAAGCTACAAAAAAAGGAAAAAGGAAAGTTACCTTTCTTCTTTTTTCCTTCTTAAGGAAACTTACCTCTTGAGTGGTTTGTAGAGGACGACTGTGACATATTTGGACTGGAACCTGTGAGTAAGTCCCAGGGCAACCACAGACTGGGGGGCCAAGCCTTTTTCTATGAAGACATGGTTTAGCACAACATGCTGAGGCTTTGAGGAGGTACCAACATCTGAGTTCTCCATACCAAGGACAGTGAGATGCAGCTGTGGAGGAACAGCCAGTGGCTCTTTTGCAAAGTCTTCCTCAGATGGAAATGCATGACCATAGCTGGATTCCGGGGAAGGTGGAGCCTCAAACTCAGTCACGCCGTCAGGGTTTTCAGGCACGTAATCCTGCAGAGAACAAGAAAATTTTAGTCAAAACATGTAAATCATCAAATGAAAAGACAAATCAATTTGAATAAAAGGGAATCCCCGGGCCCCAAACACAACCGAAAAAAAGAAAAAGTAGAAGAAGAAAACCCTGGTGTCAGTTATATGTCAAATAACAAAGCCTAAGAAGAGGATTCATCTTTACACCAAAATGAGGCAAATGTAGAAGAACCCTAATGCACAATTAAGAATATAGGAGAACAACATTTTTAAAAAAGAGGAGGTTCACAAAACAATGAGATGTTTTTGCGAAGAAAAGAAAGAAACCAAAGGAAGATGCATACATTAACATCAAGAAGATTGCAGATATGGCCCATCTCATCAGCTACATATGGAAGATCTGGAATATATCTCTGTTCACCATCAATGATGAACTTGTAATGATATATGCCTGATGACAGGACCATAAGAATTGAGTGATCCTTGCCAGATCTCTGCAGCGACTTCCTGCAAGTAATAAAAACTAACCTAAGGTACTACATCCATCATAGAATATTTGCAATTATTATTACTTTTAATGAATTTAAATGGATTCAGCGAAGTTGACATTACTGAGGAAGGAGGAATCATCGAATCTAACCTAGATGTCCAGTTATCCCAAGAGCCCTCCACAGCCACACTATTACCACCAAGATTCCATGTAATCATGACAGGAACTCCTCGCTCAGGAGGTTGATCAACAATTCCAGGGGATTCATTCTGCCACATTTGATTGAGAAACTGAGGGCCATTACCTCTTTGCAATGGAGCTAGCGGAACCTGATAAACACAAAGAAACCCCACTATCATTTAATAATGCTGTTGATTGAGCATATTATTTTAATAAATCAATATGAACAAACAATTACATTAATTTTAATCCTAAATTCAAAAGTTGTGATAACCTAAAACTTATGCAAGAAAGAGATATTGTCTCAAGAAGTAAATGTTATCACATATGTATTGTAATATTATCAACTTTCAGTAGATACTAGCACTAATAAAAGATGGGGGAATTCCCTCATAAAGCTACCAAGCTTTGGGGGGCGGTCTTAGAAGTGTTTTTTTTTTTTCTGGATTATCTAATTCACCATTATCCCTAAAGTTGAGTGGCTTAATTATTTTCCCAACATGGATCCTCTTACTTCAAACACCAGGTGATTGAACCACCTTTTCTGTTATAGAAGCTCTTCGTTTTTTGTCCATCTTTCATTGTATCGTTTCTATTATTGGGAAGCCCAACTTAGACAATAAATCATGTCCCATCCAAGGGGACATGACCGAAATCCAGAATGCCAAAGGGCCATATCAGACATTCCAGCAACAATTTAAATTGAAATGTTCAGTTTTTGAATGTCCCAAGGAAGCTATCATATTGCTTATAATCAGTATCACCAAGCTTATACTTTAAGCCCAAACAAGCCAGAAAATCAGACTTCTCAGACGGAAAACAAACTCTGGGGACTTAGAAAGATCATTTCTACCAACCTCTTTAAGAACAAGTCACTCAAACTAGAAGAAAATTGCCAATAGAGAATGTGTAATCAAACAACTCTTAACAATTTAACATAAGCCATAAACAAGGATGGCATCGTTTCTCACAATGCATCCAGAGGTCAGATTCTAAATCAATGAAATATTAATATTAAACAAATCATAATGCAATTATGTCATCTAATGCGCACAATGATATTCTCTTATCCAAAGTTTTATACAAATACATAGACACTAGAAGAACACTGCCAACAGGGAATGTACAATCACACAATAGACAATTTAACATAAGCCATCAAAAAGGACTATCATTTCTCACAATGCATCCACAAATCAAATTCTAAATCAATCAAATACTAACATTAAAAAGATTTACAAACTAATAATTGGCTGCAAAGTGAAGCTACTTTGGAATTGACTATAGTTAATATGGTACATGATTTCCTGTGAAACCTGATAATGGCTTTGGGGGTGATCACCTTGTTTTCAGATTTCACACTAAGCAGCTAAACTAAATAATGATACTAATTCAATCATGTGAAAGTAAATTTGTAAGATATAATGTGAAATGTGGGCCTAGGTAGTTGGACATTACAGAATGATAAGGAAAAGGAATTGTCCTGAGGGGCACTACTCCTTCAAGATTAAAATTGTTTTGGTAAACAATTTCCGCCCAGAGAGATAGAAAATCATTTTCCACATATTGACAGGTTCTTTTTAACTGACAAGGAAATGATTTTTCTGTTGACCACAGCCCCAAAGACCTGTAAATGTGAAAATTTTTCAGAAGATTATATTCTACTTGACATAGATAGTGGAAAATGTCAAGTGTAAAATACAAGTCAGCACATACACATTGGCACACCTGGAAACCACTTGCTCATCCACGAATAGAAAAAGAAAAAAGATCCTTAATATCTATGTCAAATTAATTTTACATTCATTCCCCTTTAAAGAATCAGGATGACAACTACATGATAACCACTTATATAAAAGAATTTTGAGCAAAGGAATCAGATTTTGAAACTAACTATTAGGAAATGAAGATAAGATATTATTGCTACCATTCACAAAATGACATGCAAATATCAGAAAATGCACATATAGTGAATGGATGGTTAATCAGGTTTTACACCCCAGCACAAAGAGTCTTGTCTTTTAAGTTTTAGCAAATATTTCCATCTGTCAAAACCTATGTAAGAAAGCGACAAGAGAGGGTGGGGAAGAGACATAACTGTTGAACAAAAGGTTCCCAGTCAAACAATACAGTGGAGTAACACTTGACAATGAAACCAGAATAATTGGTAGTGCCCTTTCATAACCACCCAAATACCAGGTATAATCTTTATTCTCCATGTTCTCGGCAAAAAACGCCAAAGGACTATCATTCTAAACATTGAAAGGCCAAAAAGGGGAAAATTGGAAAATATTTGCCAGGTCCTTGGGATCGATATACATTGGGCAGAAGGAAATTTAAAATAGAGAAAACCACTAATCGTACATAACAGGCTTAACTGCCATTATAATATTATTGTGTTTTATCTTGTCGGTACATGCATCACAATATTCTAAATCAAGGCCTCAACATTGGACATAGTATCAATTCCAACACTTCACGTGCTGCTTATCAAATGGAGAAATGTATAAGAATAGATATTGAGGGCAGATGGTTCCATAAAACAGACACCTTGCTGTCGTTCCAAATAGCAAAGCTAACTCAATGAATCAAGAGAACGTTTGTGCATGTGATTAACAAATTCGATGCAGTTAACTTGTTGACCTTGCAATACAATAACAAATGAAGTATAATTAAAGAAAAAGAAAGTTTTCAACTCTCACTTAATCATAAAAGGATTGCAGGGAACCAGTAAAATGGCGAGGAATAAATGTTGACACAGGCTACAATTCTGAAAATTGCAAACAGTTTTAAGGCATAATTCTCCTAGATCTACATTATTTCACTCTTCAGATGCTCTTTACTCTCCAATTTTTGACATATGCATCAGATATATTCGATCAAAATCAGCCTCACTCTTCCATGTCCTGCTTGACAATTGTCAAAGATACGTTCTACCAATCCAAATTTTCCAGATCTATTGAATTCCGAATATCCATTTCCATGTCCTATTTGAAACTTGACACACGAACGTAAGTTCAGGAATCTAAAATTTCAATATAACGGCCTCTTGTTATGGCTTTCATTCTCCCTCTCACCAGACATTTATTAGCATTAAAATTAATATGACAGTATTCCAATGCAGAATGCTCAATCAAAAGAAGATCTACCAGCTGCCAACAACGGAATAATTCAATGAAGAATCGCTCCAAACATGCCTAAACCAAATTCATTCCTGCTCCTTCTTACAAACTGAAAATCATTGCAAACACATAACAGTAACATCGATCAAACACCTCAGAAATGGTTGACTGAACAACATCGAAATTCCACGGCCAAACAATTATAGCCGTACAGCATAGACGGCAAGAACTAGCACTTGCACGTATATAAACCATACATCAAACACCACACATGCACGTACGCATATTACTCTAATTAGCAGGGAAAAAGGAAAACGATGAAACCTGTGGAGCAAACAAGACCGGAGATCGAGATCTCCGGGGGCTTGGAGGTGGACTATTCGCCATTAAATCGGAAGAAGCAGCTCGAACCGGAGGCCGAGAATTGCTATGGTTGCCTGATTCAGCGGTGGATCTTGCGGCGGAATCGTCGCTGCCAATGGCTCCGTCGTCTCTACCGTTAGCGTTTCCCATTCGATTTTCCCGAGAAAATTCTCACAGATCCACAGCCAAACAAGATTTTATGATTTCACAATGGAATTAGTAAAAATGTCTATATATAGTGGAGAGAGAGGAGTCGTTTTGATGAAAATGCAGGCAGAGGGGATTGGTGGCGGATATGGAAGAAGAAGGAGAAGGGGAGGAAGACGGCGAGCTTATAAACGACAGTAGGGAGTTTCCGTTTATGGCAAAAATATAGACACTGAAACGCGTGCTGAACTGCCGGGAAACCGTTCTTATCAAGTATTTGTTTTGGAGCAAAAGGGAAACCATGTGTGCTCTCTCTCTCTTACCAGATAAAAAACAAAAAAATATAGAGAGGGTTTTTTTCGGTTCATAATGCCGGATTCGCGTTTATGTTGCACGCGCTGCCTAATAATAATTAAACATTATAAGTACACATTCTTGTACAATTATATACCTCTTCTTGTCTTAACTTCGAATTTAATTATAGAACTTCCATTGGTTAGAATGGATTTGTTAGATGAAGTAGAGATTACTCAAATAAAAATTCCTAGCTACACAATTAAAAAAATAAATCCAAGTTGCACGATCAAAAATACTTTTTATATAAAATTTTAAAAAAAATGGGAGTAACACACTTGAAACTAGTCATAAAATATTAGGCACATATTAACATAATGGACTATGTAAAAAATATTTAATTTTTAGAAAATATGAAAAATAATATACGATTTTTTTGGTATAACATTTTGTACTATATTGTGTGGCAATGTGAAATTCCATAAATCATATGTAATTTTGTTCTACATGCTTCAAATTTGCAAATTTGAATGAACAAAATTATAAAATTATCATCAAAAGTTTTGATAAGACATTATAATTTAATTTTGATTCATTAATAGTATAAAAGAGTTTTATACAATCATTAAGTCATATACTATTATGCATAACAAAAATTATTAAAATATTTAATGTTAGTAAAAAAAAATATTTATTACTTTAGTAATGTAATATTTTTATTTGATAAATTTCACACTAATAATAGATCAAATTTAAACTCAATATATTATTAACTCAAGTAAATTATACATGAATACATATATATATTTACATAGTGTATAAATAAAAAGGCTCTTTCCTTGTGAGGCAATAAAATAATTATTTTTTGGTTCAATAGTCCTTATTTTTGGGCTAGTTTTTATATACTCTAATAATTTTAAAGATGCGTCTTATATCGACATGATGTATTTAAAGGAAAAAAAATTTAAGTGCTAGCTATAGAATTAATAAAATAAGTATTTAAATAGGTATATATTTATTCAAAACATATACTCTCAATTTATTAAAGTAGCATTTTCCTAGAAGTTCCTTTCATGGAAAAAAAAAATTGTAGCATTTTCTAATTTGTATGTTTCATTTGTCGGATCTAAAGAGGAGAATGAATGATTATTTTTTTTATTGTCACTTAAAATCTCCCTTTTCTTCTATCATGGAAAATTGACCAAAAATGTATATTTTTATAAATTATTTACTAAAATATGATACTTTCTAAACTATTTATCGATTTGGGGTAATTTTAATTAAATTATTGATAGATACGCAGAGAAAGATATCACACTACTTACAAAGTAGCATGACTCATCTTGTCCATATCTTATGAATAAAATAATCAAAAATGTTTCATTTTGATAAATAGTTTAGAAAATTCCTTATTTTAATAAATAATTTGCAAATATATATTTTCTTTGTCAATTTGTACTTCAATCATTTATAAAAAAAAAAAAAAATTGAACTTAGGCTAGTGGTTTTTCAGAGTGTAGATGAAGTCAATGTATGTCACCTAACTTCTTGTGAAACAATGGGAAATAAAAAATTATAGAGTAGGACATAGATGACTATCTATAAATATTCATGAAAACGATGGTTTCTTGTTACTTTTATATTATTCTCCAAAAAATATTAATACTATATTTTTTAGTTTATATTTGATTAATTATAGGTGTAAAATTTTATACATTATTAAATAAAAATATTATATCACTGAATTAATTAAAATTTTATTTTTATTTTATTTTTGTTCGTAGATAAATAGTACTTGTATTTAAAATTAAAAGAATTCAAACCAAAAAGAGAATAAAAAGACGAAATTTATAACTGAGAGTATACTACATTTAGAACTCTTCCTCTAAAATTTCTATTAATAATAAATTATTTAATAATTTTTTTAATGACAGCATATCATTAATTTATTGTAGAATATTTTACATTTAAATTTTTTTTTCCTTAAATTGCAGTGTACAGTGTTAGCGCGTGTTGAGCCGCGGCGACCTTCCGTGGCAAAAAGGAACCACGTGTAGGACCGAATGGCATGATTGTTCATAGTGGCTCCAAACGAATCTGGATAAGATTTTCATGGATTTATTATTAAGTGCGGAATACAATTGCCTGATAGTCCCTCTCGGAATTTTGCCTGTGTCAACCAATTAAGAAATGCCAACCAGTAGAATGGCATTTACGAACTTGATTAAAATACTGCTAATTAATTGTCAATATTTATAGGTTAAACTAAAATACTGCTGCTTATATTATTATTCTTATAAAATTTTGGATATTTTCAGTGTTTTTTTTTAAGAAGATTTCAATGTTGATTTTACTGGTTCTATGAATTATATTTAATGCAGAGACATTATAAAAATTAAAATATCCCTGTATAAGTAAATTTTCAAATTTGATAAATAGTGATTAGTGGACTTTTTTGTTTTGTACCTTTTACTATAAATTTAAGTTCCAACATAAAATTTATAAATTTTAAGAATAACTTAAATATCACTCAATCACAATTATTTAGACTTAATTTTTCATATTTCCTTTAAAATGTTGCTTAATCATGTCTCATAAGAGAACATACATAGGCTTACTTAGAAGATTATTTCTAAAGTACTTTTTGACCCATAGAAGAGGTTACTCAACTAGTTCTTAGGCATCAGGGGATCTTCTTTATGAGAGTTGTCCACCAAACGAGATTTTTAGTAGCAAGGGGATTTGAACTCGACATCTAAAAGGTGCTGAGCCTTAAGCTGAATCCCTATGACCAACTAAGTCAATCCACGTTGGTATTCTATGCTAATTATGTACACCAAATATAAGAAGTATGTAATGGAAAATAATCAAATGGACTAGCATTCTATACCTTATCTAACCAAACCATAGAAAATAAATTATCATTCCATTCCGTTTAATTATATTCTCATTTCTATTCTAATTCTGTAAAAAATTGACTCTTGAACCAAATGGGCCCATTAAAGAGAGGAAGGAAGAAAAGAAGGGGATGTGATTTCTCTCCTTCTCCCTTGAAGCCTCATAATTCTTACATCTAAAATTAGGGGTAAAAAATTGTCAGAACCTTATTTTTAATTGAAAACTTACAAAATGCTTGTTCCCATCATTTTTATACATAAACATCCAAATAAAGGAGGGGTCTGGCCCTTTATATCCTTCATTCTCTTTTCTTTATTAACCACTTTTTTCTATTTTTTCAAAAACTTCCAAACATAGCCTCAGACAATAGAACAATAGCTAAAAATGGAGGTCTTTATTAAAGTTATGAAAAGAAGGAATAATTACAGCACAACTGATCAGATAATCTCTCATAAATTAACATCTAAAGTTAAAAATCCCTATTATTTTGATTCTGTACTTAGTTAAAAAATATAATTTTATCTATCTAATAAAATTGTGAAGTTATTAAATATATATTTGATGATTGAGTATTAAATATTTTATAATAAAGTTGTGACTCAAATTATATCGATATTAAGTAGGATGACATTTTAAAATGAAATAAACTATATTTTGTTATATAGTCGACAAAAAAAAAATACACATAAAGAAAATTCAAAAACAAAATTAAAATTTCAAAATATATATTGGACTCACTTTGACAGTCACATTCACTTTATTGATGTTATCGTACGTAGAACCTTATCTCAAGGAAAGAAGATAAAGATAGAGAATGATTGCAAAATATAAAATATGATGGTTTTCTTGATTGCTAAGTATAATTATGACAATTAGATTGGATATATAATTTGTGTCTTTTGAATTAAAACATATCTGGGAAGGGAAGTGGTTTGGTACACCAACGCGTTGAGACTTGAGAGTACAAAATCACTTCCCTATAAGTATAAAGACAAAAGAATCACCTTAATTATTCATTTCTCTCTATGCAGACAAAGAAGAAATAGAAGAGGTCTTACTTATTCTAATAGGAAAGAAATAGAAGGAAGATATTGCTTTGTTTTCTATTCTAAGCAAATTGAATATATATATATATATATATTGGTTTTATACTCAGGGTATTCTTATATCTTTTAGATATAGAACTAATTTATATCTGGGATAAAAACGGTAACCGATAAATCTCTCACAATAAATACAATTCCAATAATTCAAATTTATAATTTTTAGCCTAGAACACATTAAGATTTAATCTGTTTCTACTGAGTTAACACTTTATTAATAATTGAATATATTATTTAGCACCTACGAAGACAAGACCTCATAAATAGAAGTGTTATTTAATACATTTGCTAAGGTTAAAGTGTTTATTATTCATGCCCTAAAAAAATATTTATTATTCGTAGATGTACATTAAATCTGCAAATGTTAAGAAACAATTTAGTATCACTTAATATTAAGTTATTTAACATATATTTTAAAGTTGTATATCTTATGTGTAAGTATAATTTCTTTTAATATTTTTAATTATAATTTTAAATTTAAATACATAATCTTTTAAGGACGACGTCTGAACTACCACTAGATGATTTAATTCCTTCTAAAAATGCACAAGTCAAGGTAACGAAAAGTCACTAAAAACAAAAGAACACTAAAAAAGTCGTACGCGATAACGTGGTGAGCTTATCCCTAAACTTCCTTATCCTTTTATCTCTTTATCCATTTATGATTCACTCTTTATTCAATTGTCCAGCTCAATATTCTTCTTAACTATATTAGTCCACTATAAATCAATCTAATTAAAAAAAATTATATAATGCTCTTTTAACGTTAACTATTTGCATGTAAACCCTTAAATAATCCATTATAACGATAAACTTTGTTAAATTACAAGGCTAATTAGAGATTCTACTTCTTATTTTTCTTAAAATGCTTTATGAATAATAATAATTTCATATTTTTTTGCACAATCTCAATTTTTTTTTTAAACAAAATTTACCAGTAATGAAATATCTATCTTATCTATTAATACTAGAGTAAAACTCTTTTTTAGTCCTTAAAAAATGCAGTTACTGACAAATTTATCATCTAAAAAATTTCAGTGACAAATTAGTCATTGAATTATTATTCTGTCTGACAAATTAGTCCTCCAGTACTTTAATGAGAAAAATTCTAGACCTTACAGACTCATTTCCTAAATTTCTTTCACTTATATTGCCTAGTTATGTTTAAGCCTTCATTTTATCATTTCAAGCCATCATTTTCTTTTCACCAATCTTGTCTATCAGAGGACTAATTTGTTAGGGGAATAATAATTCAATGATTAATTTGTGATCGAAAATTTTTGGAGGACGAATTTGTCAATGACTGTATTTTCCAATGACTAAAAAAGAGTTTTACTCTTAATACTATGCATATTTGGTAGCATATAAATTTAATTGGATTCACTTTAAATTTATTAAAAAAATTTATAATATAATATAATTTTTTACACCTCTATATCTTTGAAAGAGAGGGAGAAAGAGATGGAAGTATCATTTCTCAAATCTTAATAAAGTCTTATAAATTTAAATTATAAATATTTATACGTATTTATAAATGTGCATCTAAATAGTTTACAAATAGAACAAATATATTTTGTAAGGATAAATTAGACTGAAATAATGGTTAAAATTTAGAGTTGTGTTATACTCACTACTTTTTTTTTTGGTGTATTTTTTTTACTATTATATTTTATAAAATTTTAATTGGACCTACTTAATTTTTTTTTTAAATAACTTGGACTTAATTGATGAACAATTAGTGGTGCAATTATCTTTTCTCCAAAATTCAGTTAATCATCAATAACCTATAAATTTAATGACACATCTCTTAACCTTAAAAATCAATATATTTGATGTAAAGAGTTTAATTCCACCACATACTCTACTACCCATTCTTAGTGTCTTCTTCAATTGCTTGAGCTATGTTTTTTTTGGTTAATACTAAAAGTATCTTCACTTTACTCAATTGGGCATGAGAGTTGAGATTAATTAATATCATTTGAGAGTTAGATTAATTATAATTTTTTCTTTTCTAACAATGTTCTCACTAGAACTTGAATCTAACTACAGCCAAGGGCGCACGTCCAGGGTTCAATTTGCTACCAATTGAACCAAACGCTTGTTGGTTGGGCTATGTTAAGACCATAGGACACGTACTCACCTTTTCCTTATCCATTCTATCTAATGGTCTCTTGAATGCATCATTTTAGAATCAATATCAACTTTTTCTCACTCATCTTAGTTAGATGAATCCTTATCTTCGTTCTCTTCCATGGCACTTAATACTATGAAAGGTAGAGAAGAATTATGATATACAAGAGAGCAAGCTGCCAAAGATGAAAATTCTACACGAAAAATTTAAAATAGGAAATAGATACTGTCATAGTTGAACTCTGATGCCTAACCTTAAATGAAAGCAAGAGAAGAGAGTAGAGAGAAAGGGTAGAAAATTTTGAGACTGGAAGATGATATAAATGGGGGAAGAGATTCTCACATAGAAAAGAAAGCCCTTGGAAGAGACAGACTGGCCACTGAGTGAAGTATTCTCCTCTATGTTGATAGAAGCTGGCATATAATTGACTATTACTTGATTGCATATTGATGCAAGTCTTGGGATAGATATCTATCACGAGTAATGCAAGGTAGTTAGATTTTTTTTGACAAATTTGTCGTCAAACTAAAGTGTTTTTAAATCACCTTTAAATGAAACAAAGTAATAGTTTAGCTTGTGATGCTTTGGGCTCGTTTATCGCAGGGTTGAAATGCAACCTGGGTTAAGGTTCTATTACAAAAGCTGAGTTATGGGGGGCTAGTTTATGGGACTCGGATGACTTGGGATTTGGGTGCTCAAAAAGTGGTAATTGAGTGTGTCTCGCAGTGTAGCATTCACCTTCTGCATCATTGTCATAACATGTTCCATCTATACTTTCCTCTCATTCAAGAGCTTAGAGACATGATGCAGTGGAAATGGATTTGGTGGTCAAACACATTTATAAAGGAGGTAATAGGTGTGTGGACCTACTTGCAAAGGATGCGCATTCGGGTGGTGTTGATGACCAACATCTGAGCAACCTGCACATGAGGAAGAAATACGATCAAGGGAAGCCAAAGCCAAAGCTCCGGCGCCACCTCCGACGCTCAAGTTAGCAAGATCGGGAAAGGGAGTGAGAGGAAACCAGAGAGAAAGAAAAAGAGTGAGAGCCCAAAAAGAGTATGAGGTATGAAGAGAGTGTGAAGGAGAATGTATACCTTAGTAGAGGTATTTTGGTCTTTTTACTATAGCAAAAGGTAGGGGTGTAAGGCAAAACCGAAAAACTGACAAAATCGACCGAACCGGAGGCCAATCGAGTCAAACTGATAGAGCCGGTCCGGTTCTCGGTTTGTTTTTCTGAAAAATCGATAGAGTCGGTTCGATTCTCGGTTTAACTAAAATAAAATCGGACATAAACCGGACCGAACCGGACATGTAAAACTTTTATTAGTTTTGATTATTTTCTTCTGAAATTTCTAAAGCATCTCTTATCTTCTTGGTGTCTCCCAAATTCCCAATATCCCTCTCTGAAATCCCTAAAGAGCACTGATGCAAAGCCCTTGAATTCTCGGTAGCCCAGCCATCAAGAACCTCTATTCCAAATGCTCAGTAGCTGCTCTCTCTCTCTCCCTTCTTCTACTCCTTCGTCAATGTTCGTGGGATTAGAATGTGAAAAGATTGGGTTTTTCGAAGACGATTTCGCACCGGTGTTATGCTCTATATCTGTTTCTGTATCTAAAGCCAAGGTCATGGACTTGGAAATGGCTTCCATGCTGGTACCGGTTTCTGTATCTAAAGCAAACGTTCCATGCTGGCACCTATTTCCAGTGCTGCTAACAATCAATACGGGAAGGTTCGAGGTGGACCACTGTCGCTCTGAATGTAGGTAGTTGGGCCCCCTAGCCAAGTGGTCAGTGAGAACACGTAGAGCCGACGAGTTAATGGAAATGATTCATCCAAAATGTGAAAGGTACCATTTTTATTAATGGCTGTGAAAGGTACCGTTTTTATTAATGGGGAATCTGCAATAGCAAAGATTGATGTTGATTTTATTTGTGCAACTCTCGATTGGTGGCCTCCTTAGAAATGTGATTATGGTAGATGTAGTTGGGATCTTGCTTTTCTGTTCAATATGGTATTCTTCTGTTCTTGTCCTTTTGGAGGAATGGTTTTCGAATCTGTAGGGTGTTTTTAGAATGGTTATCAAGTTAGATGTTTCTTCCTGCATCTTTGGTATAGCCGTATAGTTGGGGTCTTGCTTCTCTACTCAATCTGGTATTCTTCTATTCTTGTCCTTTTGCAGGAATGGTTTTCGAATCTGTAGGGTGTTTTTAGAATGGTTATCAAGTTAGATGTTTCTTCCTGCATCTCTGGTATAGCTATATAGGTATAGCTGAAATTTGAACAGCTAAATTTTTTTATTGTCAATCAAGGATTACCAGTTCTCACTAGTGTTTCTTTACCAGGATTCATAGAAAATATTGTTTGCCTTCTAAATTGGATTTTCATGTCTCTGCATTATGTTTTTTGTCCAGAAGGATCTGGCTATTACGCTCATGAGTCATGACTAAGCCTGGAAACCGAGAAAACCAAGAAAACCGACCGAACCGAACCAATTCGGTTTGACTTGGTTTTGCTGAAAAAATTCTAAAAATCCGAACCGAAACGAGTTTCTTCTAGCCGGTCCGGTCTCGGTTTGGGGTAAAAACCGGATTGAACCGGACCGATTACACCCCTAGCAAAAAGTAATGAATTTACTAAGTATTAACAGGTGGCTTCATGGTTGACTGGTTCTGGGATCCTCCTATTTGTTTGCAGCAGGAGCTCATGGAAGACTCTACTAGTGTAACTCTACATAGGAGTGTTTTGCTGTAGGTTTTTTTTTTTTTTTTTTTTTTTTTTTTTTTTTTTTTTTTTTTTTTT
>QAOA01000512.1:279281-297102 GCA_003255065.1 Cercis canadensis
TAGTCTACCAAAAAAAACAGTAACCGTGATTACATATTTCATTAAAAGATTATTATAAATACATCTCAGTCTAACAATAATTTATAAAAAAATCTGGCTATTTAACATTTTCCATCTCTCAAACTCAAGGTGTTACTCTCGTAGTCAAATCACAATGTAGTCTTGTAGAGATAAAGAAAAATCATAAAGTTGTCAAAGTAAACTCCAGCGTTAGCCTCCGATGATTATGAACTCATTAAAGAGTAAATGAGACTGAGTAGTAAACGTGTGTGGTGTGCCTTATAAGTATGTAATAAGTAATAATATTTAGAATTAGTTTGTTATTGGGTGAAGACCAGTAAATCTTAAGAGAGAATAATTTTTAAAGATTAATTATATAATATATTAGAGATTACTCCTTAAGATTTTTCGGTCTTTACTCTCACCTCTAAAGAAAGTATGGTGATGTGGTGATAGCTAGGTATAGGAGTGGAGGCAGTCATGTATCTTATCCAAATTCGTTTATGTGGAAGGGAGGTAGCAGGAAATTCACCCTAACAATCTCCTAAAATTGCATTTTTCCATAAAAAAAAAAAAAAAAAGCAAAACATTAAACATATCTTACAAGAATTTTATATCTCAACTATTTAATCATTATCTATTTTCTCGTGCACTATTTCACATTCTTTGTTATATAATCTTTCACTAGTTCATAGGAAGATTAAAAAAATTAGAGTTTACCTTTTTCTAATAAGTAATCATGTCGAAAGTGTACATATATAATTTTTGAACAAATAATCATGTGAAAAGTCTACTTGTAGTATTTCACATTCTTTGGTAAATAAATCTATAATTAATTTATAGTAAGCCACACAAAATCACTGTTTTATTCATAATTTACTTATTTTTCTAGAAAAAAATTTCATGCACTCTGCAATCATAAACAAAATGCCTCCTAAAATATTTTTTATTTAGAACAATTTCTTTCTTTATTCATTTTTTTTAAAGAAACCATAATAACTTCTCTTACTNCTTTCTTTATTCATTTTTTTTTAAAGAAACCATAATAACTTCTCTTACTTCAAATAAATAATTTTTTTAAAAAATAATGTTTTTTGTTTTGCTGTGTAAAAAATAATGCTTTTAATTTTTTATCAGCAAAAATTCGCAAAAATAAACATGTATGAATGTTGAAGGGAAAAAGAAAAAACATGTGAATGCTTCCTCTAATTCCATACGGGGGCTTCTGTGCCAAGAGCACTTGTTTACTACATAAAAATCTCTCCTTGAGGTTGCTCCAATTTGACACGGTTCAGTAGGAGCTTCAGAAGCTGCTTTGAGTGGGCGTGCTCTTCAAAATGGCATGGATGCAGAGAATCATAAACAGAGGCAGAATTCCAGTCTCAACCCAACCACAATTTACAACTATTCCCTCTCGATTCTTCTCCAAATCAACACCATATATTGGTAAAGTTTCGTCCTTTTTCCTAGGATTTTATCCATAGATTTAGGTATTTTCATTCTCTGTTTGCTATGCAGAAAAAGGGGAAAGACTGTAATTTTGAATTAGAACGAAAAACACTTGTTTAGCGAATTGCAGCCAAGTATATTGCTGGGTCAGAACCGAGAAAATTAGAAGAAACGGAAAAGAATTTCTATATACCTAGAGGAAAATATTCTGGGGGTTTGTAAGGTGGACAACTTTTGTAGAAGAAGCTTTATACCCCCTTCAATTATTGTTATTTTTTCTCTTTTGAGTTTGTTTCATTCTCTTGTTTACCTTTTTCTGAGCGGCTTGAATGGTTCAAATAAATTCTTAGGTCTGAAAATGGGTGACAGTTCTACCTATGTTCCAACTAATGAGTGTCAATATCCCTATATTATTCAGAAAAATTTGTCCAATACTCAAGTTGGTTATGATTTTAATCTTCATGTTTGCCACTTGCCACTGCGACTCTATGAGACTTGATTGTTAATCTTTATTGTGCATTCTTTTTTGGGTCAATGCAAATATTGGTGATTACCTAAGTGTTAATAGTTTTGCAATAATTCAGATGACNCCCCCAAAAAAAAAAAAGAACTGCTTTTAAGCTTCTACTGGCTGATTCAAGTTTTCTTCCTGCCTTTAGACCATATACTTTCTAAGTAATTAATAAAGAAGTATGTTTTCTGTCTCATTGAACTTGGAACTATCTGATATTCCATTCTTATTGTTGCAGTGAAGGTTGGAATACCAGAGTTTCTTAACGGAATAGGGAAAGGGGTTGAGTCGCATGTTGCTAAGCTTGAATCTGAAATTGGTGACTTTCAGAATCTCCTTGTCACTCGCACCCTCAAGCTCAAGAAGCTTGGCATTCCTTGCAAACATGTAATTACGTTTTCTCCAATTGCTTTCTTTGCATACTATAAAAACAGTCATTTAAAAAAGCATGCACACATGCGATTTACAAATATCTTGTCAATTTTGATTCACTTCTTTTGTGGATTTCTTGTTTCTATAGGATTACTGAAAGCATCTGTTGATTGTTTGCATGGCATGCATTTCACCATAGTGTTTACCTCTATGGAAGATTTTATGTCATTGCCCTATGGCCAATCCTAACATGATAGGATGTTTTTGTCCTAGAATATGTCTTTTATCTTCTTATGAACTAGGTTTTTTGATGCTCTGCATGCTAAAGGCAAAATAATTTTCAATATAATAATTTAATTTTAGCACGAGCCACACTCATAGATCTCTTGAAAAATCTAGTTTTCATTTTTAAACATTTTTGTGTATTTGTGTGTAGATAGGCCACTTATCTAATCCTTGCCACAATTTCTTATCTATGTGATGCAGTCGAAAAAAGAGAGGAGCAGCTAATAGGCCAGAATTAGGGCAAGGAATAGGAGAGATTGAGTGGTTCTAGGGTTTAGACACCACTCAGATATGAAAAGATCATATTCATTCATAAGAAAAGCGAAGCTGTTTTCGTTTTACACATGAGAGGCCCTTTATAGGCTTGATATAACTTGATCAGCAAGTCAAAATGTTTCTAGAATAGTCCTGGCCCATATAATATTCTACTAGGACTCTAATTCTTCCATAAATGCCCTAAAACTCCTAAAATAATCAAATCAAATCCCTCAGAATATTCCCTGCGAAAATTACTGAAATAATATGAAAACTACTAAGCTAACCCTAAAACCTACAATTACAATCAGACTCAAAATAATAATTTAACCAAAAGACTAATGTAAACTTGGGCTTTCTTTAGGACAGACCATCCTGCATCACTATGGATTAGATGATATCACTTTAGGTATTCACATTTCCCATTCTAATACAGTTGGTGACTCATTTTGAGTCTAATCTCCTGTATTTTCCCTTTTCAACCCCTTTTAAGTCAAACAGGAGAGGTAAGTCCAGTTGGGTTTTTTCTCAACTCCTCATTGGATGTTGATGGCAGCTGGCAATTGTTTCAATCTGGTGAAACAATTTAGAAAAGCTATAGTTTCCTCACTCATATGCTGATTTGCATTGTTTGTGGTTGTCAGTTACCCACTCCCTGTTGGATGGATTAGAGTTCCTAATATGGTAATATCCATCTGTTAAACAATAAGTCTGGCTTGGAGTATTTGTGCATTTATTCTGATTTGGCATAAAATAGTAGTGACAGCTTTTATCCTTGTTGATGTGAAAGATGTACTGTCTAATATCTCTGGCATTATGAGACTTTGTTGCATATTTTCCTGCCCAGCACTCAAAAATCTCAGCCAACTACCATGGAGAAGTTAGCAAAACGATTGGAATGACCCAAGACCAAGAGGAAGGAAGCACTAAAAGTTCAATGATGCAAGAGCATCTAAGAAAACCATCAGGTCCAAGTAGGCCTAATAGAGCCAATCCATTTTCTGAAAAATATCTGTTTCTGTACAGAATGGTCATTTAGCTAGCACTTGTCAATTTTTATCCCCATAATTTTTTGTAGTGATGGGGTAATTTTTGTACTAGGTTAGGCTTTCTTTTGTCTAAAATATCCCAATGCAGATGCTGATTCCTTTTGCGAGTCCTAGAGGAGAGATAGGGGCACTACATGCAGTGCTAACTTACCTTCATGGAAGTTGATGTGAAGTTTTTCCTTCTTCTCTACTTTTAACAAAAGCTATAGTTTGGACTAGGTATGTGTTTATTTGCACTATGTCTGGGTTGCAGAGTGAAATTCTTCTTAGCACTATGCACTAGCTCCTTCTATTCTACTTTTGACCTGTTTTGACAGGGCACAAAACAATAGTGGCAGCTTTTAACCTTGTGCATATAAAAACTGTGGTTTTCCAATACTTAGCATCATTTCCTCTTCTTGATACCTTTCTTGCATCGTTATCTTTTTATTTTCCTTTTAGGTATGCAGAAAAAGTAAAATGACCCCTAGGGGAAGAAATAAGAGTACCCCTGCTCTAGGGAAGCAGGGGTATCTAGAAAAGCACCTAGTCCAAGCAAGCCTAATAATAAACAGATCATTAGAGATTATGAGTTCAGTCTTCATTTTGGATTGTTGTCAGTCAAGTTATGTAAGTAGCATCTGTCTAATTAATATACTTGGATGCCTATGATTTGACTTCAAGTGGAATGATGAAGTAAGAGAAGCTAGATTTATTAATAATAGTGTGCCATAGGAGGTCTTTAGGAGTCAGTCTAAATACTCTTTAGCTGTCTTACAAGAGAAGCCCTCTCTTGCTATACTTGTTAAAAACTTTCAGATTTTATCCTTTCTCTGATATACACTTTCTTGTTAAAAATGTTCTCTTGCTCCTTCATTTAGTCATATAGCAGGACTTTTATAGATACTCTATGAAATAGCTTGGGGTAAAGTCACCCAAATTCCATGAAGTTTAGCTGAATGTTCAATTGAGAACATCAAACTTTTAGTTTTTCAGTCAAAAGTTATAACACCGTTAATAGAAAGCTGCACATAAGGCAGACACAAAGGTATGTTAATAATTTTACTCATGTTCTGTTATAAAGAGAAAGGCCTCCTTTTAGAAACATTTTATCAGAAAATATTAGTGTACTGATATGTCATCCATGTCATATGCATCACATTGCTGACTTGTGGGCAAGTGGTTTCTGTCACGTGCTGTTTTAAGGTTTTATTGATGGTCTTCTAACATGGACTTGTTTTGTTTACTCTTAAAAGATAAATTTACTATTAGCTTAAAATATACTTGATTGAACAAAATAAAAATTGGTAGACTTAATTGAAGATTAATATAAAGTTTATTTTTTTCTGATAATTTTATCCCCATTAACTTGTGTTATGACCAGAAAAAAAGGGGAGCACAATAAGCTGTAGTGATATATGTGGTGAAAGATTATTTATATGTGATTCAGTTTTGTGCATGTATGGGTGCCGATGCCAAGTCTGTTATTTACTTTTACAACATCTGGAAGCAAGATGACTTCTATTTAAGCAGTCTTTTTGGCCCCTGCAAAGTGCGAAGTGTGAAGTGCATTTTCCATTGGATTGAATTTTTCATAATGCTTCTGCTGCCTTGATTTATGATATCAAATTGATCCCGAGACATGCACACACTAATGATACTTGGCATATGCTTGCAGAGGAAGTTGATATTAAAGCACACTCACAAGTACAGGCTGGGATTATGGAGGCCGCGTGCTGAACCCTTCACATCCTGAGTTATTTCTGAAGAGCCTCTTTTCATGAGACCAAACCCTAGATGTTTAGCTGCTGCAATATTTTTGAATGAAAGTATCAAGTTTTTGTCTCTTGATACAACCCATCTCTTTCTCTTTTTCAATCTAATTTGTATGGAACTTAGCTCACATCATTGAAACACGGCATATTCATCTTAATTGACAATATGCAATTTTCTTACAGGACTCCCCAATGCTTTATTTATCCCATCATAACTGCAAGAAAATTATGCTACTCCTCCTAGTCAGTAGTCATACACATCACATTCAATTTGTTCCATGGTTGCTATACTTACAATGTTCAATGCAACTCGTAAATTGAATAAGAGGTGAAACTTTTAGTAGCTGACTCCAATTATTAGGAGTTTGATCTTGGCTCAGAAGTATAGCCTATCTTTATATTGCATTAGATTCGCGTCTTGACATTTTATCATGGATAACATTTGTATTGTAACTAAAGTGAATAGCCAATGACACCGTTGCCATAAGGATCGTTTAGCGATGAACCATTTGTTTAAGGCTAATAATGCATTGTTTTTCTTTTGCTCTGTGGGATCTAAGGAACTTATAAGGTTGTTTTTGTGTTTTACATTTTGAAAGACAGTTGGCCTTGCAACCATACCTTGCCAATTGTATTGATTCTCGAGACGTATTTTAGATCAAATTTCGAATTTTACAAATTACAGAAGAGTGATTTACTGCAAGTATGCTGTAAATCCTTGTAAGACATGGAAAATTGGAAGCTTAAAAAGGAAGTCATGTCATTGCTGGTGAGTATTATTAAAGAAAAAAAAGTTTAATATTTAATAGAAGTGAAGGCAGAAGAGGTAAAAGAAAATGATAGTAAAAAAAATGATATAGCTAATAATGTTACCTCTTAGATAATTATTAATTTTCATCAATTAGTTGCATTGACACATTTGTATCGATCACAGAGATAATATGGGCTTCAGTAATTCCATAGTTGCAAGAGGTCGAAGATTTGAGTCTCTGTCATTATATAACCGAAAAAAGAAAAAAGAAAAAAAATGAAAGTAGGGAGACAGTGTGCACAAGATGGCAACCTTCCAAAGAAAGGATAATCATAAATTTTCTCTTGCTATTTCTATTTTCCACAAAATATCTCAGGGGAACACAACAATCCTCTGTTACTGAATTTGCCCTAAAAAATTTACCAATAATATTAGCTAAGTCTAGTACAATTCTTAAGTTCAAAACGCTAACAAGACCTACCTATTTTATATTCTTTTGGGAGTCACCTTTCAAGAAATTGCCTAATAATACCCTCAGCACACATGGATATAATGATTATACAAAAAGAGGCAACCCTTTCACCAGACTCAGCTTCCTTGATATTGTTTCCCAGCAAAGTAACACAATATGTACCATTAGTTAGTTAATGATGGAGATAAATTCCAACTGGAGCAAAAGCACACCAGACTACCAGAGTAATGAGCAATAGTGAAGCAATCTGGGACGCGTCTCAATGAAATCACCAAGAACATAGAGAACAAGAAAACTTCGGTGCAGAACACGTCAGAACGAGGCAGAACTTGTTCTTCGAAGCTGATATTTTGGTTCAGGTGCCGATTCAGATGGCAACTTCTTCTCAAATTCCTATAGAAGGGGAAGAATTCACTATTGAAATCAGGAATTTGCTGTTGTTGCACAAAGATCAAAACTGAGGCATAAGAGTTCTCATAGTTCCATTAAAATAATCTTGCAATGATTAACAAAGAATGTTAATTTCTGTTACACTTAAATAGCTGACACTCATTATTTCTGCCTTCAAGAAACTTGCGAGTATGATACATCAATAATCATCCCAGTTAGACTATTCTACAATGAACTTGTCATAAAATCAACTTGAACAGAAGCATAGTAACACTAGCATGACTGCAGGTCTGCAGCTGATAACTGGGATACAGGAGGGAAAAAATCGAAAAAGGCAGCTAATTATTTATTTTTTAAAGCAAAGGGCACTTTGGCAGCCTATATGTAAAATGGATATCCATGAAAATACCAAATATAGTGACTACAGGCATGAAATAGTGTCAGGCATTGAGATTAACCATGATCCAGAGGTGTAAAAACATATTAAAAATAACGAAATCATATATGAGCATCCTTTCATGAGAAAATGTTAAGCAGAAAAGAAGGAGGGATGTAATACCACTTGGACATAAGTTAAAGAACACCGCTAAGTTGATTGGATTGCAACAGTAATTCCAGTAATTTCTTATGATATTATAGTATCATCAGATAACTGCTCAAATTCCAACAATTTCAAATTAAGCCATGCACTAGCACTTACTGCACATGCCTGTTTCATAGACTCTACTGATTAGTTTGAAAGCTGTGCATATTAGGCCAGATTAAGCAACTTGCCTGTAGGATTTCCATAACATAGTCCTATGAGATAATATGATATCATATTTACGCTCAACCCAATTCATAAGCAAAGTTAAAGGCTACTTTTGGAAATGTTGTGCCTTCTAAAAAAGCTGTTACACAAACAACTTCAATGAGAAGAAGTTACACAACAGCCCCAAATGATGCCTACTGATATTTGCCTGAACTGCAGAAGTACATACACATACAACCCCCAAGGAAGCTCTGTAAGTTCAAGTGTTCACATCCATAAGCAATATTAAAAAGAGGAATCTCCAAGACTAATCAATTAAAATCTTAACCCCATCTTTAAGAACTCAACTGATTTTTTTAAGTTTCTTGGCAGACGGACTCGGATTTGACCATGTCACTTGAGTCATGTTGCTCAGATCTTCCCCGTCCATTCCATTAAAGCTTATCTCAACCATTAAAACACATTAACATTTAATGGTTGAGACGAGCTTTAATGGAATTGACGACTTAGATTTGAGCAACATAACTCAAATGACATGACCAGATCCAAATCCTTGGCAGACCTATATACCTAAATAAACTATGTGCATCTAACCAGGACATTCAATTGATTCACACTGCAATGTATACAAGAGCTTGAATAACTACCAGGACCAAGAGACACTCATTTTGACATAAATTCACAGAAACAACTACAGCAAACCAAAGTTAACATAGAGCATTGTGCTATATACAAACAATACTGTGGGAAAACACACAGGTAGGTGATAAAATTATAAGGTGTCATCTATAAAGGGAAAAATCAGATAACCCTGTGGTTTGAAAAATGTCATTTTACCTTCTAGTGGTTAAGTCCATTATCACCTAAACCACCTGCAATAATTCAGTAACAGAAAACATGCATGCAATTATAGATGGAGGGGATTCAGATGGTAATTGACTTAACCATGGGGCAGTATTCAGCAAAACCAATAACGAAGCCTGAATCTAAAATCCCAAGTTGAAGCACTCCTCTCTGTCATCGTCCTTAGTCTAACAACATCTCATGCATGAACAAGCATCTCACAGATGGACAAGGCATGCCTATTGCTTGTTTAGCCAAATGTTGGTCAAACAGGGAGCGCCAAACCCTCCCAACCCCCACCCTTTTTTTTTCAAGGAGTGTTCAAGATTGCCACTGAACATGGAGAATGCAGCTTTAAAAAAAATAACAAGGTATAAAGTAATCCCCCTTTACTTATTCATGAGTTCCGGGGAGGTCTGGGGGTTGCAAACCAGATTTGAAATTTGAAGAAATGTGTCTCATGAAACCCAGCTCCCTATGGATGGCCATATGAGAAAATCAGAGGCAAAGAGGAAGAGAGTCCCCAGTATGTGAAGAAAAGATTGTGTCATGTGACAGTTATTTTGTAGATATGATTCTGCTAATCTTATTACATGATTAATTATAAATCCACTCAATTTCTAGATTTCGTGGTACAAACTGCTTTTACGATCAGAGCCGTTGTTCTGAAATAAAATCTCACCCACATGGGTGATTTGGTCATAATTATATCATACATACATAATACAATAAAAATCTATCAACAGTATGATCTTCTTAAGACTATTAAGATTAATACAGTTGATTTCGTTACTTTGTTGTAAGGAATTTCGTCCCTATTTATGTGTTTACCCCTGCAGTAGAAATTACAGACACTTACCTAGCAGGATATCAAAATGACCCTCCTGTGAGAGCATACCCAAAATTAATTGACTAAAGATCAATATATTTGTTCATATGTCAGATGCCTTTCTTTTCAATCAAATATCAGATTCTCATAAAATTTGGTATTTACAACTTGTCACCTTTAAAAGAATAAGAAAGTTCACCTCATGACAAATCACACTAGTCCTGATGTGCTAAACAGACTTATTGCATGTTACACTAAACCATAAATTTTCAATTAAGAAAGGAAAGAGTTTACTTTAATGTAAATCAATGGTGAACAAAAATAAATGAAATGCTCAATACAACTTCCAGGCAATTAAAACACAAGAAATAGAAGACAAGGAGGGGAAACAAAACAAGAATGAGATCATGTACCTTTTCTTTCTTGAGCTTTAAATTATCTTCTTCTAGATGAGAAACCTTGCTAACCAGTTCATTATGGTAAGCCTGCACCATCCCACATTGATAAGCAAAAGTTCAAAGATAATATTCCAACCCCAAACAAATAACAATATAATTAATTCCCTCAAGCAAAAATCATATATAAAAGTCAAACCTGTTTTCTGGCCCGTGAACGGGCAGCAGATTCCCTATTCTTGATTTTCCTCCTCAGCCTCCTTTCCAGAGTTTTCTCATATCCATCTGAAGCATCTCTTTTCCGGCCAGGTCTTGAGTCTGATAAACTGCCAATTGAAGGGGAGGGTGACAAGCCCATTTTTTGTTGAGAACTTTGAGGGGTCATGGCGTCCATTGTATCCAATGCCACAACTGGACTTATAGAAGCTTCGGCAAAAAGCCCAGCTTGTACCAAGAAGTCCTCTAAAGTTGTCTCACCAAGAATCATTTCTCTATCCTGACTTTTCATGTTTTCTCCATACCGTTTCTTCTGACCTTGTTGGATTTCTCTCCAGACATCATCAACTGTTTTCCCACTTAAAGCCCTAGCCAAGGTCAGACTAGCTTGACGTTGAAGAGAAGATGATGATGACATGTTCTCATTCTCTATCCCTACAGATTTACTTGCTTCAGCAGTCCATACACTTTCAAGAAGCTCATCGAGATTCAAGCTCCCCAATGGTTTCCCCATATCTCCTAGTTGATTTTTAACCTCATCAAGAGTGAGATTATACCATGAGCCTTGCCTTGCTAAAGGGGAAGGCTGTAAATGAGACTGTTGTCCATTACCTTGAGAACCCATTGTTTGAATCCCCATTCAACACACTTTCAACCCAAAACCTGCAATTACAAACAGCAATTTGCTTAAAATCCTTGAGCATTCAACCAGAAGCACGAAACCTAGTTCTCAAAATCATAGGGGCAGTTCGAAAATATAATCCAACCGTTGTTTTAGGGTCATGGACCAGTCTTGTTCTAATGAAAAATACCCATTCTTTAGAAATCTAATACTTAGGTCCTTGTCCGTGTCTGAATAATTAATAACAGAAATGAAAAGGTCTGTTGTGCACGCCAGCTGTGGTAAAAGCAGAACGAAAAGGACTGACGTTGATAATGACATATTAGGTTCAAATTACTCTCATTTCCCACTTTCTTTTTTTCTCGAGAATCAAGTAAATGACCATCATGGTTTGCACTTTATCGACTCCTATAAATCACCAAACTTTATATCACAAAATGATAGCAAACAGAGAAAACCCACAAACTGAATTGTGCCCAGAAACATAAATGCACCCAGAATTTCGATAGAGCAGCAAGAAAAAACTCATTGATAACAAAAGCACCAAGGCATAAGCCTTACCTGGAGGAACAGAACAGAGCAGAAATACGATCGGATATGAAACCAAGGGAAAAGAGAGAGAAAAAAAGCCCCTACGATTCTGGGCTCAGCAGCTGCATAAGTAACAGAAGGGAAACCATCAAGATATGCATTTGTTGTGTTGGATTGAAACGAATTGTCAGAGGCGAAGTGAGAGCGATACGCAACGGGAACCCAGATGATGGTTAGTTGTAAACCTTTAAGAGTAATACGTTAATGGGGCCATGACATGGGGTAGTGATTCGGGCATTGACGAAACCTTGGCTTTCTTTACTTTGCCTGTTGTGTCTGCTATCAAGGGAAATATTGGCAAGTGGCGAAGTTTGGCAAGGGTTGGAGACTTGGGGGTTCTTCTGGGGGTGAACGTACTGGACGGACGGGATTGGCTCAACTTGGCAAAAAATAATAATAATAATAATATTTAATTTAATAATTTGATGCTGAAAAATATCACAAATTCACAATTGTCATTGGAAATTTTTGGAAGAATTAATTTGCAGTGCTGCAGATAAATTAATTTCTCTGTAATTCGATGCATAGTAAAATAATTAAAATATCTTTTGAGTTATCGTATTATCCCATTTGAATATGTCATTATCTTATTTGGTGTGTGATTTTTTATTTTCTTTGTTAATAGATAAATAGTAAAGAGTGATTGTATTTATAATCAAGAGGATTCTAATAAAAAAAAAAAAAAGTGAAGAGATCAATATTATGATTGGGAGTATGCTCTAATCTCTACTGACTCAGGGCTATTCCTCAATTATTTAGTGTGTGATAATTAAAAATAATAAATATATATTAAATATAATAATTAAATATTTTAGATAAAATAATAATCATGACGAATTTTTTTTTTTTTATAACAAACTACAAATAAACTATTTTTGTTTTTGTTTAAGTTAATTGAACCCAAATAATAAAAATAGCGATTAACTCCAAAAAAAAAATTTCTCGTTTTCTTTGGACTAAAAATCAGCCTTGCCAAATATATTCATGATATCATGGCCAAATAATTTTAAGATAATTATTAATAGGTAACTTAAGTTAATAATAATTTTTTAATGGGTGATTAAAAAATATTTTTTATTGGATGACACTTGCAACTCAAATGAATTTTTAAAATTGTCTCTTTACTTAGAGTAGTTATTGTGTATTTTTTATACTATGACCACTTATGAGCAAACAATGATCAATGATCAAGATGCATAAGAGAGTGATCATTGTGTTATTGTCTCATTCTCTCATTTTTATTCTCTTATCTCTCCTCCTTCTCACGTGATAAACAAGGCACACAATTTTTTTTTTTTTGGTAATACAAAGAAAAGAAAAGAAAAATTACAACTTAAAAAAAGTTACGGACAAACTATCTACTAATAACATATAAGAAATCTTTGAAAAGAGATGTTGAATCACCTCTCATTTAATTTACCCTCTAACTCTATACTTTGTTAGAAAATCAACAACTTTATTTGCTTCACGCATCATATAGGTAAGAGACACTTACCAACTTTTACCCAACATATTTCAAATATCTTTTAAAAAGATAATTACAATCTACATCCTTAACCAAATTTATTACTTCAAGAAAATTTGATTCACAAATAAGATTTTTCACAAGAATTTGATCATTGCTCATATTGACTATTAACAGTGATTTGAAAAATAATAAATTAGTCCTTAAATAATTTTTAATATCATTTTAATCTCTAAAAAATAATTTTATCCATCAATTTAGTGGTCTCGTTAATGGGACTTGACGGAACTTGCCCGTTAAATATATGATGTGACTGTCAAATGCATATGTAACATGTGTGAGTTGATAGAGGAAGTAAAACTACATCGTTTTAAGAAGGTTTCAATAAGCCACTAACGAAAAAAACGACTCGCCCAGAGACCGTTTCGTCACTTTGTTATTGCTTTTGTGACAAGAAGCATAAAGTTTCCGTGAAAAAAAAAAGGTTTAAGGCCAGTTGCAAGAGTTGGATAATGGGTCGAAACAGATCCGGCCCATTGACATATACTCGTACCCGATGGTGACAGTGGACAGCCAGCCACCTCAGCTGAGTGAAATCGCAAGCATTATAATTTGGACAAGGAGATTGTTCAAACCCTTTCTGGCTCAAAATAGAGCAATCGAATTTCCCCTCTATCTGCATTTCCAAACCCTAGCTCCTCTTCCTACGCAGGCACAACAATCTCTGATTCAACCCCATCACCATGGCCAAGAAGCGAAAGCTTCGTTCTTCTGAACCTGAATCTACCAAACCAGTAGAATCACAACCCCCACCGCAAGAGCCACCACAAGAGGAGCAAATCCCCGAAGAAACAGTGGACGAACAACCCCAACCTGAAGTAACCCAGGAGGAAGAGCCCCAGGGACCAGAAACGATGGCTGTAGATGATGATACTCAGCAAGAAGAAGCCCAGGAACAAGAAGTTGTCGATGAAGAAGAAACCCATGAGCAGGTCGAAACTGCAGAAGTTTCGGACCATGCTGCTCCGTCTGAATCAGCTGAGCACGAAGCAAATGGAGCTGAGGAAGGTAACGAGAATGAAGATGAGAGGGAGGATCTGGATGAGGAGCCCGTGGAGAAGCTTCTGGAGCCTTTCACGAAGGAGCAGCTTCACTCTCTTGTCAAACAAGCGCTGGAGAAGTACCCAGATTTCATGGAGAACGTTCGTCAGCTGGCGGATGTGGACCCTGCCCACCGCAAGATTTTCATCCATGGCCTTGGCTGGGACACCACTGCTGAAACTCTTACCAGTGTGTTTGGGAAGTATGGTGAAATTGAGGATTGCAAGGCTGTTACTGATAAGGTCTCTGGGAAGTCCAAAGGCTATGCTTTTATCTTGTTTAAGCACCGAAGTGGGGCTAGGAAAGCGCTGAACCAGCCCCAGAAGAAGATTGGGAACCGAACTACTTCATGTCAATTGGCTTCAGCTGGACCTGTCCCGGCACCACCACCTGTGACTGCACCCGTGTCTGAATATACTCTGAGGAAGATCTTTGTAAGCAATGTGAATGCAGAGATTGATCCCATGAGGTTGCTTGAGTTCTTTAAGCAGTTTGGGGAGATAGAGGATGGTCCATTGGGTCTTGATAAGCAGACGGGGAAGCCTAAGGGGTTTGCACTTTTTGTGTACAAGTCGGTGGAGGGTGCTAAGAAGGCTTTGGAAGAGCCGCACAAGAACTTTGAGGGGCACACATTGTATTGTCAGAAGGCTATTGATGGTCCTAAAGGAAACAAGCCATATCATCAGCACCAGCATCAGCATCAGCATCAGCATCAACACCATTCTCATCATCATCAGTCACATTACAGCTCGAGAAAAGAAAAGAATAAGTATCCTACCGGTGCGCCAGGGGCAGGATCTGGACACTTGATGGCACCATCAGCCCCTGCTGTGGGTTTCAATCCAGGAGTGCCACCCCAGGGGTTGAACCCCGCACTTGGGCAGGCCTTGACTGCTTTGCTTACAACCCAAGGAGCTGGGTTAGGACTGGATCATCTGTTCGGAGGAATTGGTGGTGCGCACATGAACCAGGCTGGGCCGCCAGCTGCATATGGTAACCAAGCTGCTGTGAGTTATGGGAATCAGCCAGGGATGCAACCGGGATACCAGAATCCACAAATGGGGCAGAGCAGTGCTGTTAGGCCTCATCCTGGTGCTGGTGGTCCTTACATGGGTCATTAGGTGAGTGACTGGTATTGTTTAGTCTTTACTTTTTCTGAACTCATATGTTGCTCAATCTATCTTAAGATCACACTGATTTAAGGTGACCTGTTTTAAACAGAACGGATGGTCTAACATAGGCTGGTAAAGTTCTCATATTGGAAAATGAGGAAATATGTAAAATGGGGGATATTTGTGTACACTAAACTGAGTATTTATGTTTTAGCAGTGTGTTAATTAATATTTCACAAATTTTATGTTTTACAATCCATAATGAAGTGAACAATCAAGTCTCTTTTTTAAAATGAATATAGGTGTAGATCAATGTGAATAGTATGCTAAGTTTGTTTGCTTGCCCTGAACTTGATAACATACTGCTTCCCAAGTGGTGTAACAAAATTTTCTTCATATTAATAATAAAATGGCCCTTATAAAAGTATTAAGACATTACTCAAACTGGGGCATCAAGGCTTACATGCACTACAATGAGATAAAGAAATAATTTCCCCAAACAATGCTTTTGTTTATTCATATGTTTTAATGTTTTTTTGTTCATTGATGAGTAGTAAGGACAGTTTACATTGTGGTTTGTATTTTCTTTTCTTCAGAATTTTAAAGTAATAAGCAAATTCATTTGGATGTTTGGCTCTGAGTTACTAAGCTAAGGAATAAATACTGAATAGTTTTAATCATTTAGCTAACAACCCAAGATTATGTGTTTATTAAGACTTTGGAATTGCGATGGTGTGGGCATATATTGGAAGTTAGTTGAAATTATGATTAGTAATATTCATGCTGTGGAGATTTTGGATTGGGCATGTGATTTTGGTTTTATGTGTCATTTTTTTTTTTTTTTTTTTTTTTTTTTNTTTTGTTTTTTTTTTTTTTTTTTTTCTGTTTGTGGATTTATCTTTCTGTTTTTGTGTCTATCCTTCTTGTTATATATATGATGCTCTAAGATGGGCAGGACTCAGGATTACACTTATATGGAGAAGTGTTGCAGTAAGGTCTGCTTCTATTAGCAGCATTGTAGTTTTGTATTTTAACCCTGTAAGGAAGGGTGAGAAATATTAAGTAATGCTAGAAAGGAGGGATGCAAATTGTGTTAAGATGCTATTGTCTTTGAAGGTTATACTGTGATATATATTGGTCATATCTAGTCTACTTCATGGGGTGTCCAAATATATCATGTAGAAAATCATAAGGTGTCCTCTAAGTAGGCATGGATGTGCACTTGTTATTTGATTTAACATAAATCTTATGAGTGCACTTTAATGTTGAGAGATGCTTTTTACAAACACTAGTTAAGTGTCACATTGGGTCACACTGCTGAGGGTCCAACGAAACTCAGATTATGCCATTTAATGATTGCTGATTTAGTGCTTTAACTGTTATTTAGAGTTTCACCTCTTGGGGTAGCTTTGTTACTTCCTGTTGCTTCCTTTGTTTGGTGAGATCGATGGTGCTGCAGTATGCTCAGTTACATCATTATCTTTAGACTCTGTACTCACCCATTGTTTAATTGTCTGCATTGATTTTAAATTTTGTTAATTACTCTTTTATATTGGCCTTAAAGAATGAATTGTAAACTCATTAATATTAGTATTCTCCCTTCCAAGTTCTATTCCCATCAAGCTTTTAGAAGTTTTAGTTTTTTCTTTTGTGAGAAGACATTCAAAGGCTTGCATTAACTCTCTTATCATTTGTTGCCCATATTTGTCTTGTTGCATTCCTCTTTCTTTTTCCCCTTCAAACAAAACATTATCACAATTGGCCTTGTAGTTTGAACAAATGTAACTATTTAAAATCTATTTTGCAGTTCCAAAGGTATGGATCAGATTTTATGTTTATATGCTTTTCTACTGGAGATATTTGGTTTGTGAAATTAGTCTTTTTATGCTTTATGTATTCATTGTGCAGATACCCTCATAGATGCATCAATCATTTAATTTTGGACTCTGGTGATTCTTCTGAAGTTCCAGGCACAATTCAAATGCATCCTTTAAATCTGTAATGAATAGTTACCATTTGCTTACTAAAGAACGAGATTCTGAAACCTGTATTTTCTTTCTTAGTACATCTTCTCCTTCACATGTTTTCAAAACAATGTAGTACCTTTTGTTCCCATATGAAGTGCTGTTGGGGAACAGGTGGAATTTTGGGGATGAGTAAACTTTGTTGCAATAATTTTGAAGTATTGTGGATATTTTTTACCCCAAACTTTCTTATGGTTCATTGTATTTTAACATTAAAGTCCCTGACAAATAGACAGCTTGCAATACCTTTTCTATTTTTATTGGCACCTTGAAGTTTAAGTTGTTATGTATTTTTACTTATGACTCGGGCTTGATGCCATGATCTATAAGAATTTCATCCTTTTTCTAAGTATTATGTTTTCTATTAATTCATTTAAATAGCAATTTTTGATAAAAGAAGAAATTTTATTAAGGAGGGGAAGTAAGAATGGAACAGGAAATTTATTCTGGTAATTTGGTGCAACTGCTTTATAAAGTTTAATGCTTATAGATTATGATATCAGAGTATCCAAATATTTATGTCTGTTTAATTTGAACATCAATTTTTTCTTCACAATCCTTCCCGCACTTTTTTTTTTTTTTTT
>QAOA01000512.1:297125-325983 GCA_003255065.1 Cercis canadensis
GGGGGGGGTGGTGGAAGGGGGGAGGGGGGTGGATATAGTTATTGTGAGGAAACACATTACATGGAGTTTTTATGGTTTATCTTTCCAATAACCCTCTTTTCCCAAAGTATTTGTGCAATTTTCTATTTTCATAGGTCATGGGATTGACATTTGGACAATAAAAAGCAATAATCTTACATGTTTTTCAATGAAATAAATGATCGGTCAGTAAAATGACTCTAATAGATTCCTTATCCTCGGTCCTTAAAAGTGAGCCCTCAGTTTTTCTGGCCGTGCAATGGATTATTTCCTACTATCTGCTCGTAGGTTTTTGTGTTCTTACAGTAAATGGAGTTTTTTCCTTAACAACTTTGTTTGGCATAGCTGAGCACTAACCTGGATATTACATGCATTTCTGGAAGTGGCACTATATTGTATATGTTTGGGATCAGATTTGCCAAGGTTCATAGGTTCCTGTCAAGAATCAAATGCTATAATCTGTTAATAGCTTCTTTCAAATGCTATAATCTGTTAATAGCTTCTTTCAAATGCATCCACTGATGGAGCTTGAAACATCTATTTGTTTCCATGGTATGAAGTGGCCACTTGGGTGGGCTGCTTGCACTCGATTCAAGGTTACCCTGATTTGGAGTGAATGTCAGAGCGGGTCGGACAGATGCCCCGGTATTACCATTGGAGTTGCCCATGGGTATGATTTATCTTATGCTATAAAACTGAATGGCAAGTTTCAGCATATGGAACTGGCCTTCTTTTGACTTAAAGAAGCTTTAGGTTGATTTCTAAGGATATTCTTCCATGTGTTAGCAAGTTTTTTGAATTTTGCTTGTTTGGTTTTTGAATTTGGTGTTTCTTGCCATATGATCTAGGTTGAAGAAAGGTCTTATCTTGGTATTGCTTTGGCTTTGAATTAAGTACTACTTTTTCAAAACTATAGACTATTTCATTGCCTTTGCCAAAATGCATGTAGAAGCACTTGTACACATTTGTACACATTTTAGTGTTGGATGAACCCTTTTTGTTTTGAAAAAAAAAACAAGGCTGAAGCACCTTTGCTAGCCAAATTGGTTCTTTTTAAGACGCTCACATTTTTTGTGACAGTTTGTGTACCTTTTTTTGGATGATAATGTCCTCAACATAGAAGCAAACAACATCTTTGCACTTGAAAATTTTCTTGGACAGTTTTATGATAATGAAAAGTGTTTTTTGATTGCTGCATCTGAATGCAAAAGGAAATAACTTATATTTCTCATAAAAGCTTTTCATAAAAATGTTTCTTTTAATCAACTATTGTTTCCAAATGGGCTCTTCGTAAAAAGCTGAAGCTTGTAATGGTGGTAATACCAAACTGGGTGTAAACAGTATGCTAAGAATTTTCAGTGTCCTGTTTAGTTTGTGTAATGAGTGTGTGTGATATGTACCGTCATTTTCTTCGCCTTCTAGGCACATTCATTAGGATGCTGCACAACATTCTGGAGGTTATATCAGAGAGTATGCTTAAGAAATATGATTTTGCAAAGCTTGAGAAGGGTCTCCAAGGTGGATGAGGTAGTTTCCATCCTTGAACTGCGCATTTGTACCATAACCATCTGGAAAGTATTCTTGGCATGTCATTACCTTCACCCTTGGTTGGGGTTCGTCACCCGCTTATTAATGCTTCAGGTGAAGGAGTTTAGGATATGAAGTGAAACAGCTTCTCAGCAGACATGGGTGATTGACAACAATCTGACATACTTTATAAAGATGTGTGATTGTTGTATTGTTGATATCCGCCCCTTTGCCACATTTCTCTATTGACAAAATGCAATTGCATGATGTTGCTTTGCGGCCCAAATTTATACATTTAGGTGTAGAGAGGACTTGAAATGTGTGATGGTGACAGTAGAGTTTTTCGTTGTTTGGGTTGGGCAAGTCATGCATGACACAGTTTCATTTAGCAGTTTAAACTCTGGACTTGATAGCGAAGTGATTTTCCCAAAATGAACAATGCAGTCAAGAATCAAATTGCACATATGATCTCTAATACTTAATAATCACAACTGCAAAAGTTATAAGCACGAGCTTTAGAACAAGTAAATTGCTTACAGTGCTTGGCGCCTGGGTTTCCTATCATGTAGCGAGTCACTTTTTCCTCGTTTCCTAAAAGAAATTGTCATTGAGAGGTATGCGTGAATTTTGTCTGTCATGCAACTTAAAAGAAGATTTCTGTAAACTTATCGAAGCAATTCTTTTTGGTGAAAATTATCAATGCATTTTTCTTACCACCAAGTTTGAGAATACATTATTTATGTGACTACTAGCTACACAGTTTACTGATAATAGAGTGTCTGTCTAAAATCCAAAATTTTCATATTTGGTAATATCAATTTTGATAGATTTAATATAGTAAAATTATTGAGTTGTCCAAATCTTGAATGTTAATAATACAACTATATTGACAATGGTGTAAATCTAGAAGGATAAACCGAGGGGGAAAAATAGAGGACGCCCAAAGGCAACTTCATATTAACCCGCAAAAATAAAATAAAAGATCAAATACCAAGAAGCCATGAAATCAAAATATCTGTAATATTCAGTATCACAGTTAAGTTGGTGGCTTTTGATTCTCATTAGAAAGAGGGCTCCATGTTTGCTAGAAGAAGATAGTAGAATATGGTCCACAATTTTACCAAATATATATATATATATGAAATATCATCGACAAACCACAGGAAAACTTACTTTTTTATTCTTTACTTACTAGTAAAATGTCCCGCGCGATGCGCAACCGGGTTGGACAGAGCCAACACAAAATAAAGTTTGTGATTAGTTCTTACTTACAAGATTTTTTATAATCTAATAATTTGAAAATATGATATCACATTGGTGAAATAACCTCTGGTACTTGATTTGAACTATTATATACATGATTATCTACTAAGGGATCACCATTTTCTTGTGNAAAATGCCCCGCGCGATGCGCAACCGGGTTGGACAGGGCCAACACAAAATAAAGTTTGTGATTAGTTCTTACTTACAAGATTTTTTATAATCTAATAATTTGAAAATATGATATCACATTGGTGAAATAACCTCTGGTACTTGATTTGAACTATTATATACATGATTATCTACTAAGGGATCACCACTTTCTTGTGTACCTAAAATTAGGTTACATGACCAATAAATAATTAACTAAATACAACCATATGATATATATATATATCTTTGGAATTTGAAGTGATTTAGATTCATTACATACCTCTTCGGTTGATTTTATGGAACATTTCTTTGTAGACCATGTTCTTTGTTCTTTTTAATATTGTCCCATCTGAATCTATCGTAACACCTTTACACCACTCCAGCTTCTAACTCTTGAGAAAGCTACATAGAGCTGTCGGTGACTAAAAATTGGTCTTAAAAGATATAGCCCCACGTGAGAGAGTGACTATCCTTGATTCTTATTTATTATCATAGCAAAGCATACTTGTACGGGGAATTATCTCCGTTTTAATTGAAAGAACATTCTTTGGTCAGATGATGTCATATTCATTCTTGGGATGAATACATTCTCCCCTGAGTTACTGCCAAAAATAATTTTTGCTTCAATCACATAATTTCCAAGTTGTGTGATGATTAGCCTCATACTATTACATAGTCCATTACGCACATTAATGTTCCTTAATAACATAATTGGCACACCAACCTTCAACGATAGCCTGTGATTTGGTAGGCCAGACATTGTGATATTATTTAAGAATTCAAGTGTGTGGATGTCATCCATTCTGTTGCCAAACGATTTGCATGTCTCAGAAAAAACTTTCTCATCTCCAGGCATTAAAGAAATCATGTAATCATTGATCTATTTACAACTTCTATGATAGGTGCAAGAATAGCTCTTTCCTGACAGTAATCTGGATCGTGCATCTTTGTCAAAAACTCATGATAGGTAGAGTTAACAATATCAATTAGTGGTTCATGAGAGCATTGCACACATAGGTCCTCAAGTATATCAATGTTTGTTTCACCATCATTTAGAACGCTTGCATCACCATCACCAATATTCAGTAGCCACGATGAGAACTTAGCCATTTCCAATGGGTTTGCAGGTAAAGATCCTGTTGTTAGCCTCATGTTTTTTGTAAGGGTAAGTACCTATAAGAGTCATCTTAAACAGAACATTAGTATATATTATACTCCAACAAGTCTTATACAAATATATATAAAAGAGTAAAACTCTTTTTTAGTCCTTGAAATACAGTTATTGACAAATTTGTCTTCCAAAAATTTTCGGTGACAAATTGGTCATTGAATTATTATTTCGCTGACAAATTAGTACTCCAGTAGGCAAAATCAGTGAAAAGAAAATGAGGACTTGAATGAGAAAATGAGGGCTTAAACATAGCTAGACAAGATCAGTGAAAGAATTTTAGGAAATGGGTCTGTAGGGGTCTAAAACTTTTCTCATTAAAGTTCTAGAGGACTAATTTGTCAGACAAAATAATAATTCAATGACCAATTTGTTACTAAAAATTTTTTGAGGACGAATTTGTCAGTAGTTACATTTTTCAAGGACTAAAAAAGGGTTTTACTCAATACATATCTACAAATAAAAGACACAAGAAGAACACACACTATTCACAATTTGCTTATATCTCAATTAAATTTTTTTCCGTCAATTTCATATTCTACCACATGTATAATGCATAGTTTATGTTTTTTTTGTTGTTGTTGTGAATATATCATTGTTCTAAGACATATAATAACAGCTTATTATGATAGGGAAAAAAAAAAAGTAACTAAAATGATACTAGATATTCAAATTATCTCACTTAAACTTTTTTTTTGTCAATCTCAAATTTTGTTGTATATATAGGTTTTGTACAATTTATAAGTTCATTACGGATACATAAAAAGAGTACATAATAAGGTATATTTTTTTAAAATCTTATAAAAAGATATAAAGTAGTTTTATTTGAATAATAGAGAGTAGAGAGTTTCACATTTTGTCACAAGTAGCATAATACGGACTCAACTTTGCCATGTGAGCCAATGTAAAATCCAAGTAGTGTGCAATAATATTTTTTCAAACATATATAATGGTAGCTTTATTTACTTGGATATTATGATTGAAGTAGAGAGAAGAGTAGCCTGGCAAGTTGGGTATAGGGAACAGACGAGGGTGGGATTGGGAAGGCGAAGGCACTTGGACACACCCTTAGCTCCTTCATATCACAGGTGACTGCCATTGACACCTCTGTTTCAGCAAGAAGCAGAGTAACCATAATGCACATTGTAACATAAGAAATCTTCATTTTCGAACACACAAATACAAAGATATTGGGAGTTGAGGCTAAGAAGGAGAAGCGTGCAGCAGGGGATGGCTCTCTTCACTATTTATAGTGGGAGGAGGCAGAGGAGAGGAACTAAAATTACTTTGTAAATGGAATAAAAAAATGCTAATTGCATTAGCACATGCACGTCATGCTTTTTATTTTTGGTATTTCGATTATGACTCTTAATTCAAATATAAAATGTGTAAGACTTGATGATGATTTCAGTACCACTTGACTATATACTGTTTGGTATTATATCACACTCTTTAATTTGAGCCATTAGTTCTAATCTTTAGGAACACCGTTTAGACTCGTATTATGTCAATTTGACATAGTCGACACAATTTGGGTTTTATTAAACTCACTAGAACTTTATTTTGTATGGCCCTTATTCTCATTCTCTCATCTAAGCTAGTGTGAGATTATTTAGCATGTGAAATACCACTAGAATAATACTACTTGCCTATTTTATTATTAGTAGGGCCTTGTACAATTTTAATAGGTACAATTAAATTCAGATATTACTAAGAGTGTAATATGAAGCAAAATGAAGAAGTAATAAAATGTGCAAACAAGACTCAATAGAATAATACTACTCGCCTATTGTTTAGGCCCACACCATTGTACATTAATATAGTTGGCAAAACCTAAGTCTTAAAAAAAATAATATATACAATTTAGCTAAATTTTAATTATGCTAATTATATAAGTGTATAATTATTTGAATTTAACTAGTGTGTGACTAACATTACTAGTAAATACTACGTCAAGAATGATGACTTGCTGTAAGAGGCAGAGCCATTAATGGCTGAGTTTCTCATAGATGCTAATAGCCATAGGCGGGGTGGCGAATGGTTATATCTATATAATGGGGCCAAAAGTTTTGAAAAACTTTGTTGTTGTTGTTGTTTTTTTTTTTTTTCTTTGATGAGTTTCTTGTATAGTTAGTTGAACATTGAAAAAAATGCATTGAGTTGCCCAAACAAACAAAATTAGGAATTTTTTAGATATTAGGAAAAACAAAAAGGTAGGTACATGCTATTATTTTCAGAACAATGGTGAATCAATAAAAGAATTTAGGGGGCATTTGGTACAAGAATTTTTTTTTTAGTTCTTGGGAAACATCATTTCTCAGAATCTTATTCTCAAGAATGTTATAATTTATGTTTGGTTGACCATAAACATTTTTAAAAATGTTAAATATTCATTCTTGAGAATCTTATATCTTCATGTTTTGTTCAAATGTTATTTTTCTGGGAATTTTAGTTATTTTTCCTAAAATACCCCTATTTAAATTTGGATGAATAAATATATAAATTACTATTATATATCATTTTTATGATGAGACCTTTAGTGAAAAATGTAAACTCTCGAGTATGATGTTTCTAACTTAATTTTTTTTTTCTTAAATAATGGTCCACATCTTCCATAGTTTTGACAAGCATTTTAACTTTCTAATCACTACTTCAATGTTTAGGGTTCATTTGTATAATTAGCATATTTATTTTCTTTGGTTACATGCAAATATATTTATTTTAATGATAAAATTATTGTAACTAAGTACCATAAATTTATTTCTACTGTATTACGACATACTAAATAATTTTAATTTTAGGAGCCTTTATTAGAATGACAGAAAGCGAGTGATTAGTAAAAGAAATGTCAAATTTCAACTCTCAAATATATTCTTTTCCTAATAGAAAATATTATTAACCTTTTCTTTTAACATTTTTGACTCTCCACAGTAAAATCTTGCCATACTAACTTGAAAACCCTTTCACTTATATGACCAATGATACACTTAAGAACTTGGCTCTAAAATTATGCGTATTCTGACTTTCCCATCTATGGGTTAAACTGTGATGAATTTAACATGCACTATAATTGAAAATAGGCTTGATTCGTAGGCCTTGCATAAAATACGTATTATTGATAAATAAAATAAACATTCAGAATTTTTTTTTAAATTATTAAGTACCTAATTTACTTGCCTAGGCATTTAGAGTCTTAGCAATAAAATACGTCTCAACATGTATTTAAATTCAAGCATCAAATATCAATATTTAGAGCTTTTAGAAAACAGGGGAAGGAATGCCAAAAAATGATCTTATCAACCATATATCTTACGATGACCAAACAGAAGCTGCAAAATACAGGCGATGATCAGCATAAGCTGGAAAAGGTGATGAGCCCATTCCAAACCGAAAACTTTGATACTAGCACATGATTCACAAGACTAACAATGCGATGCTTCACAACAAGTTGATTTTCATATCTAAAAGCAGTTATAGTTCATTCATTGTCGCCGCTAACAAAGCAAGGGGAATAACAATCATTTGTCACAACAAAATCAGACATCAATCCCCCCCATGTAATAAGAAACATGAAAAATGAGCATTCGGGAAAGCTTTTCTAGTTGTTTCCTTCCTGTCTCTAGACTCCAAACACCATTAAGCCCCTTCAGCTAATGTCCTCTTAGACGTACTGATGTATAGTACTGCATAAAGAAAAAGAAATTTCCATCATTGCTTAAATCAAATACTAATTGAGAAACAACATCATCTTTTGAACATTACCGTTATTTCCTCGGATGAAAGCATCCCCATACTTATTCTTCAATTGTCCGTTCACATATTCTTCTGTTTGTTCCATTGCAATATTCATATAGCCATCTAGACACGCTAGAATACCTGCAAAAATTAACTAAAAGAAGTCAAGCCAGTTCATGTCGCATAACATAACAATCCCATGTGGACAAGTGGGCCAACCATCACCATTATGCAAACTGACAATGTAAACCCACCTAATAAGAACATTAAGAGAAACTTAACCATTGTAACCATCAACTACTCTCTCATTTTGTTCACTCTGATACTGAATTCCTTCTCCACTGCCTCAGATGGAAGTTTTGGACAAGAAACCTAATATATGATCCTCTATTTTTCATCTTCTCCATTTTCTATTAGAATTATGCCTTTGCCAGTCAATGGATCAGCAGGTACTTATCCAAAGCACAGTGACACATCAATAACTACTTGAAGTATTGGCAAAGGCAGGCACCCTTTCATCAGTCGATAAGGAACCTAATCTATCATCTTTTCCATTTCTTATTAGAATTATGCCTGTCAGTTAATGAACCAGTATGTACTTATCCAAAGCAATAGTGACACAAGCATATCCACTTGAACTACTTGCAGAGACAGGAAAATTTTCATAATTCACATCAAAATGAAATTTAATTAAGTTCTGCCAACATCAGTCTCCAGCTTAGGTAAATTTGAGGGAGCTTAATATCGTAAATGAGATGGAGCTCTCAGCATTTGATACATCTAAAGGTGTCCTGTTTACCTTTTATGTCAATTTTTTACGATTTTGGGTAGAGTTTTAATGAAGGTTACCTAAACACCTCAACCAATATCCATCCATTTGGCCTCAAGAACCAATGCTTTATAAATCCCAGCCAGCTTAAACAATTGTCTGACAGGTCCAATAATACACATCAGTTTTACCATGGATTATAGGTCAAACATTAGCTTCTTTACATTGGCTCAAAGTAAGTCCTGTCCAGTTATACATTATAGAACCCAGACCCAATGTCAAGCAATGCCATTGAAATTCTTGATTAATGTTTAGCTAAACCATGGATCATTAGATATCCAAAACCCAGCAGGTTATGCTCTTACATATTTTTTGGGTGGGAACTGGAAATTAAAAGAAGGTGGTTAATTTTAAGTACTACAAAGCACCAAGAGAAAGACATTTTGAACACAATTACTTGAATATATCTAACTGTATTATCACTAAGATGAAGTTCAACAGTTTTATCAAATTAAATAACCAGGCTTTAGAAGTCAAAATAGTAGACTAAATAACCAGGCTTTAGGAGTCAAAAAAGTAGAAGAAGAAAGAAAGAAAAGAAAACTTCCACTTCAACAGTTTAATATCATATATTAGAGATGAAAAATTAACCATCCTAATAACGATATCTAGATAGAAACTAAAAAGGAGTAAAAAGTGAAAAGTAGAGAGACCGACCTCGATAGTCAACACCAGAATTCAATTTGACAACAACTGGTCGCCCACGAATGGATTTGAGGAAATCTGCTGGAGTTTTCGTGGTTGTTGATCCTTTCTCGATTCCACTCATTTTATATTATCGCAACCTCAAAAGACTTCTATCTGTGGAGGAACATTGATAGAACACAATATACTTACTTCATAGAAGGAAGACAATAAAGTGAAAGCTCAGAGTCACTTACACCACTTACAAACACAACTAAACTTCACATGTTAACAAATGCTGTTATGCAAAATAGTTCATCAAACATAGAAATACCCAACTAAACTGCTCTTATTATCTTCTAACTCGATATAAACGAAAATTAGTAAACCAGCACACAACTACCCAACTTTTCTCTGGGGAATTTTCTTAAATTTTTTTTTTTTTTTTTTTTTTTTTNTTCACATTGAATTTCTTCTTCTGTCCATATTTCTATCATTCTCTTCTGATTCACAAACAAAAATCTGTAAAAATTAAACTACGAAGAACCCATTATTCCACCAACCCACCCAAACCATCTAAACAACCAAACCCGCAAGTTAAAAGGAACTAATTTTTTTTTTTTTTTTAAAAAAAAACTGCGCATTGGGATACTCCTTTCTCCACTGGGTAATTACAAATAAAACAACAAGGAAATCGTTTCCACACAAGTCTCACAAATTGGAAGAAATTTCCTTAAACGCAAAATACAAACCAAAGATGTAAAGCAATATAGAATCTAATTAGAAATCATACCCTAATTCCAGTGAAATTTTACAAACCAAACCACTTCTCCAAAGATTAAACAAAACAATAAATAGCGTATGTCAGGGGAAAAGCAAGGGAGTTCCTACCTCTGTTCAAAAACTTTGAGACCTCGCCGTTAAAACTTGTAATGTTGTTTGAGAGACTTTTAAGACTTCGAACTCGGAAGAGTTCGTGAAACTGCTTTGCTCAGTAGGGAGACCGTGATAAAGCTACCCTGGCTTGCTTTTTACTTCGCAAACAGATGACGAATGCGTTTCTTTTTTCTTTTTTATTTATTTTTTGAATTATGCAGTGCAGTTTCTTGGTTTGAGTCGATAAACATGTGGGCTTTTCAAGTTTGGTACATGGCCCAATCAATTAAAACAATTAAAAACATCAGACAAAAGAAAGAGAAAAGGAAAGGAGATTGCTAAACTACACTCTTACAGAGGTATAACGCCACTTACTCTCCTCACTTGAGGGGTTTTTTCTTTTTAGTGGGATCTAGAAGCTAAATTTAATGTTATTGCAAATATCTTGAAAATTGAGTCATTTTGTATATGATAGAATACATAATTTTTTATAAAATATAATAGTATTATATAGAAAAACATACCATATTCTATTTTTTTTTTTACAAAAATTAAATTTTTTATTTGACACATTTTTTTATATTGTGACANGCTACCCTGGCTTGCTTTTTACTTCGCAAACAGATGACGAATGCGTTTCTTTTTTCTTTTTTATTTATTTTTTGAATTATGCAGTGCAGTTTCTTGGTTTGAGTCGAGAAACATGTGGGCTTTTCAAGTTTGGTACATGGCCCAATCAATTAAAACAATTAAAAAAATAAGACAAAAGAAAGAGAAAAGGAAAGGGGATTGCTAAACTACACTCTTACAAAGGTATAACGCTACTTACTCTCCTCACTTGAGGGGTTTTTACTTTTTAGTGGGATCTAGAAGCTAAATTTAATATTATTGCGAATATAATGAAAATTGAGTCATTTTGTATATGACAGAACATACAATTTTTTTATAAAATGTAATAGTATGATATAGGAAAATATACCATATTCTATTTTTTTTTACAAAAGTTAAATTTTTTATTTGACACATTTTTTTAATATTGTGGCATTTTTGTATTTTTATAAAGAATTATATATTTTGACATATATAAATAACTCAATTTTTTAAAAAAATTGTAAAGACACTAAAATTACTAAATGGGTCATACAAAAAACTCGCCAATGAAGAGGGTGGGTACTACCCTGCCTCTAATAGAAGTGTATCTTAGCAATCACCATAAAAAAATTCAATCATATTATGTATTGAGAATTTTTATTTCTATCCCCATTATTATTAATGCCAAACTCTATTTATTAAAAACATTATATAGACAAAATTAGCCCTCATCTAATAAGGCAATATGTAAATCTAATAAATAGTGATATCATTTTTTTGTATAATCTTACGTTATACCTAATTCATTATGTAAAACTTTTCATATTAAATGAGAATAATTTAGTTTACATCATATTTAGACATTAAATAGAGTATGACATTAGTAAAATATGGTGTGAAAATAGTCACTTCCTATATATTTTACCAAATAGTTATCCTCTAATTTTATTAATAAAACAAAAATCAATTATTCAATACCCTAAATGATACTAATATCACATATATATAATTAACTACTGAGATGATTTAGGTTGTACATCTTATAAGTATTATATATTTATTAAGTAAAATAAACTATATAAATAATTTAAGTTATCAATTTTACTTGTAATATAAATATTATTTGTTATATTGAAGAACTAATCTAAAATAAAATAAATTTTGATTCATTTCATTAAATCTAATTAATTTCAAAAAACATATTATACAAAATTTAATTTTATTCAAATATAGAATTATTAAAAGCTACACCAAAATGAATTAATAACTAAACTCAAAATATTAATCACATAATCTTGAGAGAAATATTTTAATTATTTTATTATGTGTGGGTACAATTACGGATTCGGATCTAGTCATGTCACTTGAGTCATATTGCTTAAATCTGAGTCGTATATTTCATTCAAACTCATTTCAACTATTAAATATTAATGAAATGGATAGCTTTGATCTAAATAAGTGATATGATGGAATTCTAATCCGTACAATTACTATTTTCATATAAATCATAGCATAAAGTATATTCAAGGATTTCATTTATTTTATCAAATAATAATTAGGTGATAGAGCCACTTCTTAGCTGTACCTGCTGCTTCCACCCCTTTTCTCACACAGTCACTGTCCCTACTAAATTCTCCTAAACTGGGAACCAGTTGAAAGCAAGCAATTAGCTCACACTTTGGTGTGATAGGGCACCCGTATATAAGCTCTAAAACTTGTGCTCCGCCTTTTCATCACTGCTTCGCACTTCGTTTTGTTGGCGTCTGCAACTTTCAATCTGTCTTAAACACACGCACAAACAAACATAATCCTCACTGCCTGACAAACCCTAATCCCACTACACCAAAACCCTCTTTTCCACCATAACACCACCACCACACTGCCTACTGATACAGTAAACCCAAGTTTTACTTTGATAAAAAAACTTGAAAGGAAGCTTTTTTTCGCATACATATATAAAATTTCTTCCTGTCCCAGCTCAGGATTGTTGTGCTCAATCCACAACAACTTTGGCACGGATGATGATCATTGATTCTAGTGGCAAGTAAAGATTCTTCTTTTGTGGTGTTTTCGCATTTTCAATCAATATTCGGGTGACCCAATTGGTTGTTAGTTGTAACTCTGTAATTTGATAGAGAGTGAAGTTAAAGGGGGAAAATTTAGGAGCTTGGTGATTGGTGAGACAAAAGGAGTGATGGTGCCTGCTGAAAATGAGATTGGTGAGGATCAGAAGGAGGTTGGTGCCCCCAAGTCGCCTTGGAAGACTCCTGTTGTTGATGGGAATGGAACTGATGTGCCTGTGATGATGGGCACCGAGTCTTGGCCTGCTCTCTCTGATGCCCAACGATCCAAGAATTCTGAGACTGCTGGGAAGACAGAAGATGTGGCGGCTGATGTGCCAAGTGCTGGTGAGATTGCTCCAAAACCTACACTTGTGCAGGTTAGTCGGGCTTCTTTGTATATGACATCAAATATGAAATGGTTAAATTTCTTTGTCAATGTTTGATCTTTATGAGTTCATCTATATGTTTTTGTTGTCTTAAATGTAAACTGAATTTGCTTGTTTAGGAGTTAGGACAGACATCACTATCTACTTCTGATTTTCATGCTTTATGCCCAAAAAATTATAATTAACATTGACACTTGTTAAAATAGCATTTTTGACAATAACTTCTTTGCTGTTCTTGAGTTGAGGATTGCTTGAGATGACTATTCCATGGTGGCTTTTAGGTTGATGATACTTTACCATCTTTTATTGTTAGTTATCTTATTTTTTCTCACATAAAGGCTTAACAAATTTACAGTGGTTGGTTGAAGTGCTTTAACCTGTAGTAAGCTCCTGGTAACAGCTCTAGAAAAGAACAAAATAGTAACAACTGAAATTTGTCCTTTCTCTAACATTGTGGTTGCTTTCTTTGCAAAATGCTGGCCAAACTGCAATAATTTCTATATACTTTCCATTGCCCTGTTTTAGCGCTGGAATAGGTGATTGCCTTGTAGAAGCTAACTATATTGAATTCTTTTATGTGAGCATATATAACCCTCTTCTCTTTTTAATTTTTCTGTTTCACTTTTAGTTTTTCTGTTTTCACTCTCAATAAACTTACTTTAAGTTTAGAAATATAAGTATTTTCTCACTTGAAATGGGTCTACCTTCAGATATTCCAACCAAATCTACATTGAAATCCATCTCATACACTTTGAATGATTTTCATTTCAATTCTAGAGGGTTACTATATTCAGAATGTAAAAANCTAACTATATTGAATTCTTTTATGTGAGCATATATAACCGTCTTCTCTTTTTAATTTTTCTGTTTTCACTCTCAATAAACTTACTTTAAGTTTAGAAATATAAGTATTTTCTCACTTGAAATGGGTCTACCTTCAGATATTCCAACCAAATCTACATTCAAATCCATCTCATACACTTTGAATGATTTTCATTTCAATTCTATAGGGTTACTATATTCAGAATGTAAAAAATATGGGTTTCAGCATGAAATGAGCTTAACTCATATTATTATTGTTTCAAATGGACTGCTGAGGAAAGCAATTGAACAAAATATGAAAATGAATAAACTATGTAAAAAAAATTCTCAAGTGAAGTCAAGTGGTAATACCCATAAGAAAACAAATTCCAACCACTGGAATATGCACTAGTCAAAGTACGTCAATAATGATAGATTTATTGGAGCTATTCGATGAAGGTATAGCAGTGGAGCAATTGGAGCTATTTTAGAGTGAAAAGAATTTCAGAAGAAACTGTTAAGGAGGTTTGGATAAAATAATGATGAAAGTAAATATAATAAGGATACCTCATATATGTATCTAGACAGAAAAAAATTGCGACTTGTGACATATGATATAGAAGCATCTTATTGCTAAATATTTCTGTGGAGAATTTATAACAAATAAATTAGGATTTTGAATATAGAGAAGAATTGGGAAGGTAGCGTTGCTTTTTATTCCGACAATAAATGCAAGGTCAAAAGTCTTTCTCACATGTTTTTCCGCCCTTTTCTCATTGTTTCCTTCACGTGTTCACCGGCATTCCATATAATCTTATACATATAAGAATGCAGATATTGTGTATCAGAAATGCAGGCATGACTCATTAAACTAGGTAACATAGTACGCTGCATTTCAGAGGCTTTTAGGACTCTTGTTCATCAGTTTTCAATTTCTGTTGGCATCCTTTTATCTGTGTCACTTTGACCCGAGTTAGTGCTGTAATGACAGAAAGGCATGGATGTTGTTTTATTCCTTCTTTCTGAGTTATTTTTCTCCCTTTTCACTCTCCTTTTTTTTCCTGTCATTTTTCTCCCCTTGAAACAATTTAGTGGTTGCACTAGATGCCATTTGGGCCAGTGAACTTCACAATGAGAAAGGGTCCTCTCCTATTTCTTACATTGCGTGGGTCAGGATTCTTGCCAGCTATCTGGCAGATCAAGAGGTTTTATGGCAATGATAGTCAGGCTTGTTCATATTTAACTGGTATTAAAATTTATTGGGGAAAATTTGATCAAATTTTTTTTGGTGAAAATACAGGGTATGTTCAATTTTCTTTTTCCCACTATATATTTGAAATGAAGGATATATATTACATTCTATATAAAAATATTCCCTACCAAGGCTAGTTAGGTTTGTTGTTATTATTCACAAATGTTATTTAAACACTAAGTGAATAATGAGATATATAGAGTAATTGATGGTTGACAAACTTTTTTCTCTGTTCCCTCCTCCACCTCGTATAACTTAATTGATTCTTCAAAAACATGCATATGGGAAATTAAACAAGCTATTGAAGATTGACACAGTTTTTTTTTTTTTTTTTAAGTAATTTTTTCTATGTAATGCTTATTGTCTTTTTCCTTTTATGGAGTTGCCTTTTGTATTGGATCTTTACTTAACGCATTGCTTTATGACAATTTTATCGTACATTAGCATGCATTAATGGTAAGTGGTTAATATGTTTTGCATTATATTAACACAACTTACAATACTGAGATCTAGAAATGATTTTACATTTTAATTAATTTTAGCCAGTGCAATGACTAATGTTATGTATTGTTTATTGTTGTACGGTAGATGCACTAACATGGAATCTTTTGTTGGCTCATTGTAGCTTTGTGGAAGAAGTATGAAAGAAACAAATATGGTAAAGCAGTGAGTTCAAAAAGCATTAGAACAACTCATTTGGAGATGTTTTATATCTCTCAAATATGAAAGAGGTCGATAAAACTATCTTTCTGTGTCAATGGAGATGACTTCAATTGGTTATACCACATACTGGTTGGCCTCAAATCTAAATATGTATTAATAAACAAATATTTCAATTTTGAGATGAGAAAAATAATTTGTTGGATATGCTGTAAACAGGCTTTCTGGCATTCAACTGGTGTGTCTTTCTGCTTAATTTTCCCTTTGTCCTTGATCCCTAATTGTGGTATATATTGCACCCTGGAGTTGTTGAGCTTAACAAATTCCTTGTTTGCCTACTATTAAAGTTTGTTTTCTATTCATCATAAGATTTTCATAGTAGAAATAAAAGTTGTATGTTACTAGAATCTTAATATTGTTATTGAATATACTTTTCTTCTTTGTGTTTGTCTGTGTCATTCTCCAGGGATCTGTTGCCCAACAGAAGTTGAATATTAATCCATCGCATAAGCTATCATCATCACGTCACCAAAAACCAGGCTCTAAGCGTAACTCAGGCAGTGCACCACCTTTTCCTGTACCATTGCCTTATCATCAACCATCAATGCCACCAGTTTTTCCTGTACCTCACTTTGCTGTTCCTGGCTATGCTTATCCACCTGGTCCAGGGCCTTTTCCAGGTGTTGAAAATCCTTTAGTGAAGCCTGCATCTCAGACACCAAGACAAGCTTTCGTCCCGCCAGTTCATGCTGTTGATGCCAAAAATGTTCAACCTCCAATCCAAGGGGACCCAAATGCCTATGGTGTTAAATTTTCCAATGGAAGACCCAGTATTCAAGAACAAGGTGACCATTTAGATCATGCTTGGCATCATCAATGGGGATTTCCTGCCAGAGCAAACATATCTATGCAACAGGGTATGGGACCAAGGGCCTTCAGAAGACCTCCATTTTATGGTCCACCTCCAGGGTACATGGTCGGTCCAAGCTTCCCTGGTAAATATTCTATTCATGGTTTCTCTCTCTCCTTATACACACACCCGTGTGCAAATACATGTTACACACCCACACCCACATATAATCTACTCTTTTGTTCTTTAATTCCTCCATCAATCGATTCTGTAATTCAATATTTTTATCTTCTTCAAAGGACCTGCACCCATATGGTATGTCCCTGTGGCACCTCCAGGCTCAATTAGGGGACCGCATCCTCGGCACTTTGTTCCATATCCTGTCAATCCAGGTCCTCAGTCAATGTCTCCAGAAACTCTAGCTCTGAGGGCTAGCATTGTTAAACAGATAGATTATTATTTTAGGTAGGTAATTTAATGGTTGAAGCATGCTTCTATATGTTTAACTTGATTGTGCTTTTAGCTACAATATAATACCTGTCCCAGATACCATCAAATGCTGCTGCTATCTTATGATATAGTGTTTCTTTCTTATTCTTTTCATCTCTTTTGTGCTTATTTAAATTATTAAACTGATGCTTCCATTGACGTGAAGGTACCATTAATTTAGACACATGGTCCATGGACGTCAAGCTGGTGTCTTCTAGATGATTTTTTTTTCCTCTCTTCTCATGAGAGAATGAATTCATTAGAAAGAAAGATTATAAAGGACAAGTAGGATAAGATATCCTCCTATAACAAGGAAACACAGCAAAAACAATCATGTTCATCAATACAAATGAGCTCCCCAATCCCTCTATGTGTCTGTCAGGGAAACCCCCTTTGAAAACCATGTGCTGAACACCATAGGATGGCCATAAAGACAATCCTATCCCATAACAAATTTAAGGGAAAATATTCCTCCTTAAAAAATCCAAGCATCCTGCTCCAATTAAATACACTGAAGAACAGTATATTTATGACATCATAATAAACCCTTACCCTCTTTACATTTGCCAAAGCCTTTGAATGTAATGTGAACAAACTACTTCAAAGCCTGAGGACTCAGCCATGATTCACTAAACTCACCAAAAGTCCTACTCTGCTCCAATTTAAAGTGGGTGTTGGGCAGTGCAGAATTAATTGTGCAAAAATTCTTCTTAATTTCGGATGAATGCATACATTTTACTGTTAAATGGGATCTTAAGAAATGAATTTTGCCTCAGCTGATGAAGTGGAACTGATTTTTTAAGTGTTGGGAAGTGAAAGTAACAAAGTCCAAGAAGATTATTGCTTTCTTTAGTAGCGCTTCTTTGTACCAAATAATGAAGTAATGAACAGTAAAAATTCCTGAACTTATGTAATCATATTCATGCACTGCTCATACAAAGGACTGCTCATACAACGGACTGCTGACTTCAGAGCCTTCTCTTGGCAGTGATGAAAATCTGCAGAATGACCATTATCTTATTTCCTTGATGGATGACCAAGGGTGGGTTCCAATATCCATTGTAGCTGACTTTAAAAGGGTATGTCCTAAGCAATTTGGCTTGCTAATGATTTTACAATATATATGCTACTGTTATGCTGCAGGTGCATGTTTATTCCGAATTATTTGCAGTGACCTCAAGATGACGTCAATTTTCAAGTCGTAGGTTTTAAAATAAACTCTCTTATTTTGAAATTGTAATTATGTAATTCTCATTCTATTTTTCAAAAAATTTGCATAGGTCAAGAAGATGAGCACGGACATACCTTTCATCCTTGATGCACTGCAGAGCTCTAATACTCTAGAAGTGCAGGTTACATTCCACACTTGGGTGTTTTGGCTTTCTGAATTTGGTTTTCTGCTGCATGCGTGCTGGTGGAGACTGGCTTAAGCTTCCCATTGACCCTAGATTTTATTTGTTGTTTTTTTTTTTATCATTGCTGATCTTTGATATCAAACTTGGCAAATTGTAATTACAAATGTTAACATAAAAAAGCAGTGCCACAGGGTGGTATATTGTGCTTTAGAGTGGTAGGCTGCAATTTCATGATTGTCAGTGGTAACCTTGCAATGCAAGAAAAGATGCCTGCTTGTTCAGAGCTTTTGAAGAACGTAATATGAGAATTATGTAGTGGCAAGTAATATTCAAGAACAGAATCTTTTGAGCTCTTTAAGTTTATACTAGAGTTTTATATGGCTATAATATAGATGAATNGGTAGGCTGCAATTTCATGATTGTCAGAAGTTAAAACAGGCAACATCAACAACATAGGTATAATGAACATTTTTCTGATTAGGGAGGGAGTAACCTTGCAATGCAAGAAAAGATGCCTGCTTGTTCAGAGCTTTTGAAGAACGTAATATGAGAATTATGTAGTGGCAAGTAATATTCAAGAACAGAATCTTTTGAGCTCTTTAAGTTTATACTAGAGTTTTATATGGCTATAATATAGATGAATGAGGGGTTGAAGATGGATTTCCTTCTAAGTTAGAGATCTTAAAACTTTTCTCATATAGATTCTTTATATTAGGAATAGCGCCTCCATACTTCTAGAACCAGTTTTATGTTACCAAAGCACATAAGGCATGAGATTTTGGAGACATGTTAGCAAGTAATGGGATATGTCTTATGTTTTGCTTTGTTTTCTAAGTTGTCTGTTGTCCTTATTGTAGCGTGTGTTATTTCCACAGGGTGACAAGATCAGGAAACGTGATAATTGGTCAAAATGGATTCTAGTTTCCTCAGAAAATTCAGCATCATCAACGGGTCAGGTTCAACAAAGCCAACTTGTCGAGGAGGCTACCAATTCTATTGAGAATAGTGATGAGATTGGAGATAAGACAAAGAAGATCTCTGAAGTAAATCTTAAAGATCCAGCACAGAATGCAATTTTCGTGGAGCATATGCAATCACACAAAGATACATCAGAAGTTTCGTATATGAATGCAGAACATGTTAACGAGAGTCAAGGAATAACTGGTGATACTGCCAAATTCTTTGATCTTGGCACAAAAAATAATAACCTAAGCTGCCACTCACAAGAAACTGAGCCCAAAATTTTTTATGATAATGAGCCTGGAAACATTGAAGTTTCAGCTGTTATGGATGTCAGCTATCTTTCAAATGATTTTTCCAATGCATTTATGCTTGATGAAGAGATAGAGCTTGAACAGAAGATGCTAAAGAAGACTGATCTTTCTTCTACAAGAAGGTACTTCCTATTTCTGTTCCAGCTTGATGATATTTAGACAAAGGGACTTCTTTTTTCCCCAATATGCTTTATCTTTGTCTTTTCTCTCTTTTTTTTTTGTATCCTTTATCTGTGTCATTAGAAGGTCATCTCCAATATGCCTGTCTGTATATTAAGATAGCAAGTTTCTATCCACTGCACTTTAAATGGGTTTCTGTTGTGAAGTTATCACCTTTATGTCCTGTACAGTTGTCTACTTCTCTTTAATATCAAGTACCTACGTGAATGACATTAGTGTTGAAGATAGACTCCATATAAATCTTTTTACGCTGAAGACCTTGTTTACACAAATTTTGTTGTGTGGATATGGATACAAGAATCAAGTCCAACATGATACCATATAGGGATATGGTAAGTAAATTGGAAAGAGAATTTTTAATATCGGGCCNAAAAAAAAAAAAAAAAAAAAAAAAAAGCACTGGGCAAGGCTTAAAACTGAGGATAGTAAAACCGAAAAGTGGATGAAGATATGATGGAATTGCATGGTTGAATCCAAGAAAACAGGCTTGATGGCTTTTGACATTGTTTGTATAACTGATTACTACTTGGTAGTAAATCATTTCGATGTAAATTTAGACTTTAGTTTTACTAAGAATCATATAAAATCTGAGTAATTTGGAATTGTAACATTTCTCTCTCTCTCTCTTTTTAAACGATATTGATATCTTCTGTATGAGATGTTATGATATACTAGGTTTTCGTTTTTCAATTTTCAGCATCTCATTTGTCATACTATTGTCACTAAGTGTAGTTCAGTTTGTGTTCGATTTATTTGGAATAATATCTGATGGAATTTTTTGGCGTAGAAGGATTGATGATGAAGATGATGAGATAGTTGTCAATGATCAGGACGTTCACAAACTTGTAATTGTAACCCAGGTATTGCTGTTGATAAGCTAATTAAAGCCAAGCACATGTTTATTCCCCCCCTCCCCCTTCTTTCCTTTTTAAGAGTTGGTTATCATTTAGTTTCAGTTTGCTTTTATGGTTATATAGAGAGCCTGGACCACAAAACTCTTTTTGCGTATTTCTTGATGCTCTTTTTCGTGCATGCCTATGTATTTTTTCCTGTCTTTTGATTTGTATGAAATTTCATTTTAATGGTACAGAATAGTGATATTAAACAAGGATATAAAGCTGGTGGGGAAGAATCAAAATCCATTTCCAGTGAGCTTGCTTCTGCAATAAACGATGGTCTTTACTTCTATGAGCAGGTTGAAGCACCATTTTTGTATTTTTGTTTACCTGTCGTCATTTGCCTTATACAATATCATCTTCGTTTCCATTGAATTTTTAGTTGCCCCACCTAATTATCAACAGGAACTGAAAAATAGGCAGTCGAATCGTAGAAAGAATAACTGTGATAACAGAGATCGAAACTTCAAATCTTCAAGCAATACTTCGGGGGTATCTTACATGAAGGTGGGTGAAAATGTTGGTGGGAGCGGTGTCTTTGAAGAGTCTGGAAGCTCTAATTCCCGAAGGAAACAGAGAGGCTTTCACAAGCAACAGTCTTCCCATAAGCAGCGGTTTTTCTCTAGCAATTTTAGAAATCATGGAAGTGGTCGTAACTCTCTTGGAATCATATCTGAAAGCCCACCAAGTAATTCAGTTGGATTTTTCTTTGGTTCTACGCCTCCCGAAAGTCACGGGTCAGTTCAGAATGATTGTTCCCTGTGTATTTTGAATTTTTGTGATATAGGTTACCCTTTTTTTTCTTTTTTTTTGGGTTTTGTGGAAGAATATCAAGTAATTATTAGTTCAGTCACACACTGAACATGCTTATGAGATTATATGTTGATTTTCTGGAGACTACTTAGCTATGTCCAATATTTGTCTCAATTTTGCAGCCTTAAGCCTTCCAAATTGAGTAGCTCACCACATGGTAACCTTTCTGGAAGTCCACCTGTGGGTTCCATGCCAAAGTCTTTTCCGCCGTTTCAGCATCCAAGTCACCAACTCTTAGAAGAAAATGGTTTCAAACAACAGAAGTAAGTGATAGTGCTTATTTGTTGTATGTGTGTATGATACTCGGAGGACATATTGTATTGTCAAAGTTCCTGATGTGATTTTTTGTCCCTGCAGATACCTGAAGTATCATAAGCGGTGCCTGAATGATAGAAAGAAACTTGGAATTGGCTGCAGTGAGGTGGACTGCATCTCTTAACTTCCTTTGAAGTATTATATTTGTAAATGTTAAATGATGAAGTAAATAAAATTTAATTTTATTGCTCAAGTCGTTAGGTGGGTTGAAAAAATCTGAAATTTGATCCATTCTTCCATTACTTGCATTTCTCTCTGTTCCTGTTGCAAATGTGATGTTTTACCTATTTGTCTTTCTTTAATATATATATATATATATGTAAATATTTTAATTTTTCTGTGTAAATATGCTGTTTTGTGTGTGTAAAAGTTATGGACAAGTTACTACATTTAGCTTTGTCAATGTTGGTTTATGGTTCTTGACAACTAGATAAATATAATCTTTAGTTGAATTTGTAATGATTTACTTGAGATCGGAACTGGTACTGTGATTTTCATTAGCTTAGTTGTTTCTCATAAAGGCCACACATTTTTCCTATGATTCTCTTCGTGTTCAAATTATTTACACATTGGACTTTCCTATACTCTTGAATTTTTATATTCTCTTTAGATTTTGCACTTGCTTATTTTAAATAGCATTTTCTTTGTGCAGGAAATGAATACATTATACAGGTTCTGGTCATACTTTCTTCGAGACTTGTTTGTTCCTTCTATGTACAATGAATTTAGGAAATTAGCAATGGAAGATGCAGCTGCTAATTATAATTATGGGATAGAGTGCCTTTTCAGATTCTACAGGTATAGACCATCATTTAGCTTTCATCTTCTGCTTCACTCGATCTTTTTTGGTACTTTTGGCTACGACTTTGGGTTTGAACCGGAACCCACAAGCCCTGAAGATGACCTTAGTACCACTCGGCATAGGCCGTTTGGTCTGTCTCAATTTAAACAATGTAATCAATTTATGTTCATTTTACTTGTTAATTGGGAGAAGCAGATTACACCACATTTTCTTGTTAACCATCTTTTTTTTGGTTCGAAATATTGATGCTTGTGATTTCAATATTTCCTTATTTCAGTTATGGTTTGGAGAGGGAATTTAGTGAGGATCTGTATAAGGATTTTGAACAGCTGACTCTGGATTTTTACCACAAGGGCAATCTGTACGGCCTGGAAAAATATTGGTAATTGATTTACACATTCTTCTTGCAATTTTACAGCAAATTCTTATTCTGTAGCTTTCTTTAAATTTTCCTGGTTTCACAAGAGAAGATCTATTCAATTATTTTTGTAGTGAAAGAAGTATATAATATTGATTGGTCTGAGGCTAGTGCATAAGAGAAGTTGTTCAGTAGCAATGATAATTTTCTCTGTGCATGTGATTGTACAGCCCATATGATAGAATTTGATATTTTCTGGGTTTATCTGGCTTGTGGTGCCGCAGAACAGTATGTTTAATATTGGGATCTTGACTGCGGTACTGAATTTTGCTTTTGTTTATCCCTGAGAATTGATTGTTTGGAACAATGCAATTAATGGTACTAAATGGGGAACAAAAAAAAAAAAAAAAACAGTTTACAACTCTAGATTTTCTGAAAGTGCAAAGGAATTTCCAGTTCCTTGACTAGATTCAGATTTTTCAGACAATAGAAGTTCTTAATGAAGAAGTTTTGACAGTTGTTCAAATTGTAGTACCTGCAGTGATTAAATGGGAAGAACGACCAATGACTGAACTGTTGTTGTCTAACAATGTTAGGCATTGTGACAACTGTCAATTTCTCTTGAAAACCTTTTGTTCCCCCTCCTTTTCTTTGATTTTAGAATTTCAGTTTTACTCTTTCTCTCTGTGCATGTATGTGTATTTGTGTGACTATTTACTAGCTCTTAAGGTAGCTTAAAGACTATAAATGCAGATGCATTAATGTAGTGAAAATTTGAATAGTAAAATACAAGTTTACTATATTTCTGAGAATGACATTGTGTATGATTTGGTGAATCAATCCATGTATGGTGTATACATGCTGGCTGACTGTTACCTTGGTATAGGTTGAAGGCCTCTTGAAGATCAATCACCTGTTGGATTAACTAATGCAATATATGAAATCATAAAAGTGATCTTGACAAATTAGACTGTCTCTAATACTCTTCTCTTTTACTTTTCTCATCATTGTTGTGATGTATTCTTGACTAAAAATTTCGGAGCATTTATTCCTTCAAGAAAAGATAGAAAGACGTGGATAACTTCTGAATTCCATCCTGTTGTTGCAACATTTACGACTTTTGCACTTAGCACAGATAAAATAAAATAAACTACCCTTGGCCTATATTACTCTTTTGCACTGTGTCCCATCTTGGTCATTGTTGTATCTGAGTGAACTATTTCACCACCATTCCCTTCCTAAAACTAAAATGAAGGAGTATAGCGGTTAGTGTCTGACATTAGATGGATTCAAAGAGCTGTCACCAATTATTAGAGTGGCTTTGTCTTTTTGGGACTCTTTTGGTTCAACATAAAGGATTCAGGGTTTAAGGAAAACATGATAGAATTTCTGGGCTATTTAGGGTATAAGGAAAGTGTGATAAAAGTTTTGCTGGTTGAGCGTTTTTGTATATTGATTTATGAGACACAAGGAAAAATGAGCAGAAAATTTTATTTTTTCTAATTTTACAACTGATTTAACTTTTGTTTTGCTGATCCAAAACAGATATCCTTATTGGATTTATATGATGGTTTGTTTTCCTGTAGATGCTTCTTGTTATTTTGATTTAAAGGTTTCGACCACACTCCGAATACTATCCTAAAGTTCTTACAAGAGGCTGGACTTGCACCTTTTATTATTATGGCATAGATGTCATCTTAGTAATTAGTTATGCATTTGCTATTGGTACCACGTGTGGTATTGAATAATTAACCTATTTTCTAATGGCNTATTGGATTTATATGATGGTTTGTTTTCCTGTAGATGTTTCTTGTTATTTTGATTTAAAGGTTTCGACCACACTCCGAATACTATCCTAAAGTTCTTACAAGAGGCTGGACTTGCACCTTTTATTATTATGGCATAGATGTCATCTTAGTAATTAGTTATGCATGTGCTATTGGTACCACGTGTGGTATTGAATAATTAACCTATTTTCTAATGGCTTCTTTCTGTAGATATAAACAAGTAGACACCTAAGGATTCATTTATTGTGGATACGTGTTTGAAACATGGGAATGTTTCAAATCTTTGTTGGTGAAGTTTGAAACATTAGTATGTTAAATCAGTTTCTGAGGACTTCAGAGGGTTTCTTTAAATTTTGGAAGCCTTGCTTATATTTTGTTAATATCTTGCTTTGAGAATATATCAGCTACCATTAAATAAAGGGAGAAAAATTCTAGTTCTTGAGATTGTTTCGACTCATCTAATCTCACAGTCATCACTCTTACAATTATCTATTTACTCATGTTTGTGGCAGGGCATTTCACCACTATAGGGAGGCACGCGACCGGAAAGCACCCTTGAATAAACACCCAGAGCTGGATAAGTTGCTCAGAGAAGAATACCGTAGTTTGGATGACTTCCGCGCGAAGGAAAAGACCAACACTGAAAGAGCACATCAAATAGGTTGCGAGTGATGATGCCATAATCCTCGTGGCATGGAATCTTGATAATGGCGACCACAATTTTGAAATGAACCCTAATGACCTAACATGTGAGTTGGAGTAGCAGCCTACTTTTTGGTTTGAACGGAAAGAGGAAGATTGTTTTTTGTTTTTCATCTTTTTTTTTCCATATTTGGATTGAGTATGCCTCCACAAGAGCTGCTGAGTTCCAAGTCTTTTGAAGTTTCTGAAGCTACCCGGTGTTCTTTGCTGGATCTTGATACTTGGGGAAGCACTTTTTTTTGTCCCCAAAATGTTGTACATAAGCTGATAGACCAGTAGTGAAGAAAAGTTTTTTGCTTTGGAAGGAATAGAAAAGAAAGAGAGAAAATGGAGGAGAGGGTGGTTGTAGTTTATAGCTTGCCAAGATTGAACAATAAGATTGAGAATTTTACTTGATCCTCCATTTGCTCAATTTTTATTCATCTCTTTTATTCTTCTTATTGCACCAGATTGCTTACACACACACACAGAGGGAGAGAAATTGCTGCTGAAGTTGACATAAGAATAATGCAAGATACTTGAGCTCGAGCATACTGAAAGTAGAATTTAAGATATTCACATGTCATTATTCATGTCTAGAATTTAACAGAAATTTATGTTAGGGTTTCTCTATGAAGCATCTTCGGAAATTAGAATTATAACTCTAGCCAGTTGGAACTTGGAAGGGAATGTTGATGGAGAATTGAATGTGCCAACAGCTCCACTGTCTGGTGTCTTTCTTTTTAATTCCCTCTTTTATTTGTCTCTTTTCCACCTTTTAAGTTCCTTCTTTTTGTGTGTTTAATAAATGGTATTTGCTAAGGTACACCCCCGGGATGTAGCACTATCCACTTTCTCATTGGGGAGTTTTTTTGTGGGATTTATTTAGTGATTTTGGTGACGTTATGAATATCTAAAAAAATTGGGTTATCAAGAACACATAATTTTATATAAAATTTAAGAACGTCATGATATAAGAAAGCGTGTTAATTTATTTTTTTTGGCAAAAGTTAAATTTTTTGTTTGATACGCTTTGAATATAATTGTCATTCTTGTATTTTATAAAGAATTGTGTGTTCTATTACATTCTAAGCACTCAATTTTTTGAGATTTTCGTAATAACACTAAATTTAACTTAAGTCTCACCAAAAATTTTCAATGAGGGAGTGAGTAACTACACCCCTTTTAGAGAGGCTGTAAGTTAACAATCATCGTTGTATTCTTAATTGTTTTCTTNCTTTTTTTTGTGATGTAGCACTATTCACTCTCTCATTGGGGAGTTTTTTTGTGGGATTTATTTAATGATTTTGGTGACGTTATGAATATCTAAAAAAATTGAGTTATCAAGAACACATAATTTTATATAAAATGTAAGAACGTCATGATATAAGAAAGCGTGTTAATTTATTTTTTTTTGGCAAAAGTTAAATTTTTTGTTTGATACGCTTTGAATATAATTGTCATTCTTGTATTTTATAAAGAATTGTGTGTTCTATCACATTCTAAACACACAATTTTTTGAGATTTTCGTAATAACACTAAATTTAACTTGAGTCTCACCAAAAATCCCCAATGAGGAAGTGAGTAGCTACACCCCTTTTAGAGAGGCTGTAAGTTAACAATCATTGTTATGTTCTTAATTGTTTTCTTCTAGATAAAAATATTCTATCCAAGCCTCTGATCTGGCCAAACGCAAAAATCTAATCAAATTTGAGTTTTGCTGATGATGAAATGCACAAAACACAACTCAATGAAAGCCTCAAGAACACCTACAAACTTTTTATTTAGCTCTTTTATTATTTTATATTACAAATTTTTAAGATGAATATTTTACATATTGGTGAAACAACTGAATAAAAATAGCTATAACCATAGTTCACTCATCCTATGACATGTAACGTAATTTTTTTTTCCATAAAAAAGGATTTCTTGACTATTCAAATTTATGAGAAACCATGGTTGATCATGTATAATAATGAGACTATATCTCATATAATATTACTTTTCTTTCTATTACTCCATTGATACATAAATTCATTACGTTGTCTTTTTTTTTTTTTTCAATTAATTTGGTAAAAGGTCCAATTAGGAATTGAATTTGAAATTCAGCTCTTACTAAAACCAAATATATGCCCATTAATTAAAAGGATTTGACTCCTCAAAAAACGCAGATTCAAAATGATCCCATGAAATAATCAAATTCCAAAAAGAGTGAAAGTATATCTCAACTGGTGCCAGCGTTTGTTACCATTTTAAATTTTTTACCTTTGCCCTCCTTAAATATTTTGATTCCTTCCAAACGCCATATTTTCTCTGCTTTTATAGACTCTCTTGGTTAACCCCTTTTGTCAAAGAGAGAAACTTTGGCAGAAAAAAAAAATCAATGGAGGATTTGAGACTGAGAAAATTGATGTGGGTGATGGTGATGATGATTGTTATGGTGGTGAAACTGGGAAAATCTGAAGTGCAGTATGTGGGAGGGGGCAAGGCTAGTTGGGCACCCAATGTTAACTTCACTGAATGGGCAAGTCACGAGCATTTTTATGTGGGCGATTGGCTATGTAAAATTTTCTTTTTTCCTTTTCTTTTTATGTTATTTCTGCACCAATACATGTTTGGCTGCTGAGAAAGTTGAGAGGCCGGCAAAATTTTATTGAATGATTCTTATGCCTTTTGCTTTTCTACCTTGTTTTTACTTTTTATAGTTTTATGTATTCGTTTGTCTTTTCAAGTTGATATGTCTCATGAATTTCTCTCTATATCATTATGTTATCAATTGCTCATATCTTAAAATCTTAGTTTTTCTTTTTATATATGAGGCACTAATGTTGATCAAGCGCCAAACTATCTAAAGCCCTCGTCACTAAAAATTTGGATGCATCTTAGGCTGTCTGGTCGAACAGTGATAGTCAATTTTTCCTTATAATTAACAATTTCTTTCTTTTTTGCTAAGTGGCCTTGGCATATTGAGTTTAACTACATCTTTATCTTTCTAGTTGTAGGTCTAAACCCAGTGATAGTCAATTTTTTCTCGGAATTGTATTTTGTTTTTAAAAAAAAAATTATTTTCTTTTATCAAAGCCATGTTATTATTAAAAAAAAAAAAAAAAAAAAA
>QAOA01000512.1:326730-361389 GCA_003255065.1 Cercis canadensis
GAAAAAAAAAAAAAAAAAGGTTATCCATTTTGAGTTTCGTGAATTCGGCGTCAGAAGTTTAAGAAGAACAATTTTGTATCATGAATAGTCTTTCTTTTTTTTCTTTTTCCTGTTTCTAGCTTCTGGCTATGCTGGTGCCAATGAGATACAAATAAATCATAAACAAAAAGCACCCAGAAAGAAACCAAAGGTAGATCTATGTTAACATAAAAGTTTTCCTCCAGAAGCATATGATGGTTAGAGGATACAAATAACCAAGAAAAGCTTATCAAGATGAATATCGCTTGCGCCATTCAACTAGGAGCCCTGTGCAAAGTGATCTTCCATGAAACATGGCCAGCACATTTAAACAGTAGTGCTTGTCAACTGCATTAGCATCAGAAAAAGAGTACAACTCCCTTTTGTTGCGGGGGGGCGATCACAAGTTCAACCTCCAAGGACTATAAGTTCCTTAGTAAAAGCTCAAAATAATAAACGTGATACTAATTTCATCTTAACCTCTGCTTTGAAAAAGGCATCCATGGGAAACAGTTTAGACATTTGAATAGCTTTTACTTCTCCTAGAGTCCACATCTAGAGTTGGTAACATAGCCACGGCCTCACCTTCAAGAACAAGAAGTTCACCATTCTTGAAGCACCTTGTCTTAAACTTTGCACTAAATATAAACATTACGAACACTCAAATTAGAAGCAAAATCACTCCTTGTATAAAAGAAGCAGAATAGGAATGTCAAGACATAACTTACAGATATCGATTTCTGTTTTCTCTTAGACTAGTTGCTTGTACTTCACCAATAATCTGATCCCCAATATAGACTGGGAACTTAAAACTCAAGCTTTGAGATACGTATACAGCTCCAGGCTACAATTACCCATAATGTTAGAAAAGGGGAGGTCAAAAGATTATCATCAAGAAAGCTTGCACCAAAGAATCAGAGTAAATAGTGAAGACCTCATATTAGTACCTAAATTCACAACATTATTCTAAGCACTTCGGCAATGGTGTCTATAATTCAAGTAGGCCAATCTAGTGCCTAGAATCATGTGATTTTCAAATTGAAATCATATGATTCAATCTTTTTTCAGTTTTTCTTTTTTGTATATAAAGATCTGAACCTAGAACCTTGACCTAAACCCTCACCCACCCAACCACCTGGACTAAGCCTAGTTTGAGACTTAACTAAGTTTAGCTCAAGTGGTTGGGTGAGTAGAAGTTTGGATAGAGGTTCTAGGTTTGATTCCCAAATGTACCAACAAAAGAAAAATACTAAGCCCACCAAGCTTGGCTTGAGTGGTTGGGTGTGTAGGGATTTTGAAAGAGTTCCTAGGTTCAATTCTTGATTCATTGGGAATGACAAAACCGGATTTGCCGGGTCCAATATTGTCTTCACACCCCTCTCTCTCTCTCTCTCTTAAGAAAAAGGTATGTGTGCTTTCTTGGGTTATTTTTGCAATTTTTCTTTTAAGAAAAGACCCCGACCTCCCAAAATTACTGCTCTCAATTTATTTTAGGGGGCCTTTTGGCCCTAGTATTATTCTTTTGTAAATATTTTACTCAAATGGGGATGTGTTCAAAAAATTTACCAAAATGCAGATGTTTTCTAACACATAAGATTTTTTTTTTTTTTTTTTATATTTTTTTGGTTAATTGACCTTAATAATGTTTCACAAACAAATTACTAAACTATTGAGGTTTTGAAACATATTACCAAACTACCAATTTTTTGAATTTTTCATTATAAAATATCGTAAAGTTCAACTAACACAGTAAGGGGGCAGTCCGCAAAAGTTAATGGAGCCATTTTGGAATGGCACCATCCCAAAAAGGCGCCATTCAACTAGTTACCATAAACTTTTGCAAATAAAATATTCAAAACATAAGTAGTTTGGTAATATGTTTCAAAATGCCTCTATTTGGTTAATTTGTTCTCAATACTAATTATTCAAGTCAATTAGCCGATTTCTCTAAACAAAAACTGAAAAAGCTAAATGCAGTTTTTCAGTCTTATGGAGCCCACCTCATAATGAAAAGTTGCCCTAAGCTTCTTTAGTTTTTTCTTAAAAAATATAAAAAATTCTTTAATACCCACTTTCGTAACTATGAAATAATCATGCCATTAGTCTAGTTGAATGGTAAACAGATTCCCAAAATACTTGGAATATTTAAATAAGGAAAGTAGCAAAGATGAAAGGACAGGGGAAAACACAAGATCAGATAGCCCATAGACAAGATATATTCTAATTTGAGGATGGTAATGAACCAGTAGATTAGAAGCTCTGTTGGACATTTTTAAGACAGTGTATCACACAGCTCATAATCATCATAACCATAGCCCACAAATGGATTGTTTTTCTGTCCACCTGAGTTCTGTAAAATCACATCTTAACCTGTCTGTCTGATAACTCCTATTTAGTTATTGAGACAATATTATCACTTCCTGAAAAAATATCAAAATTCAAAGAGAGGATTTGTATAAGACTTACAAAGTGGGACGAGATGATTTGCGGAAAGAGAGAGGCAACGAGCATCCCGTGTACCAGTCGACCCTCAAATCCAACATTTTGGGCAGTGTCAGAATCAAAATGCAAAGGATTAGAATCATGACTCACCTTGGAGTACTGAAGGACATCTTCATCAGTAAATATTCTTGTTTGTCTCAAGACATCCCCGGGTTTAAGTACATGAGGAGTTGCAGACGAAAAGTACCTCTGTGAGTGGACTTTCCTAGAAATTAAACTCCAGAGGAGCATTTTTGCGCAGACTGCAGCCTTATACTCCCCCACAAGAAGACCAACTAGAATAAACAAAATTATCAATAACTGAGAAAATACAACAAAACGTTACACATGCACACATCATTAGAAGATAGTATTCTAACAATAATGAAATACAGCATGCATCATCCTTGAAAAATTGGCTCCTTTTTGACCAAAATTAAGCAGACCATTATTCCACTGCCCCCTCCCCAATAAAATCACACTATCATCATTTAAATGTTAACTATCAAAGATGGCAAAGTGCATGGCAAAACTGTATAAAGAAGGTTCAAAGTTCAAACTAGTTTTGAACCCACAAAAAGAAGAATTTCCACCATAAACAATCATGTGAAACTTAGGGAGGGAAGCTCAACCAGGGGCTAAGCTTAGAACCCCCATTTTCTTTTTCTTTTCTTTTTTTCTTTTTGAGGGAGTTGGGGGCTGTCTTTCCCCTACTAATACATTATATTGAATCTTACAACATGCATGGAGAACAAAATTTAGTACTAGTGCTTAGACATCCAAATCATGACAGCTTATGTTCACAAATCTTTCAGAAATCATATCAGACCCTATTGAACAAGCACATGATCAACCAAAACATGCAAAAGGAAAGGGTAAAAGAGAAAAGCTGCAAGAATAAGCATGTGTGAATGGGAACAACACAGAGACTAAAGTGGTTAATCTTTTAATCTTGACTCCTGAGCTTTGGCAAAGGCAGTCTATAGAAAGTGGGAGTAATAACGTAAAAGTTCTCATTGTTTTTATTGCCCATCACCAAGTTCATTGACCCTTTTTCCAATGAATTTTAATTTAGACTCCCATAATTCACTCAAGCACCCTATTCCACAACATTTCCATCATAATACAAGAAGAATATCACATTGCCCCTAGTTTAAGGCATATCTTTAATATAACACCATATGTAAAGCAGGGTCAATTACGAATAGAAAACTGTAACACACCTACATTAATCACATACCAATAAAACTTTCTTGCTTTGTCTACCAATAAGGAACTACTTTTGGTTCCAAATGCAAAGGGAGGATGTCATATCCAGTGGGAGTGCATTCTGTAATTGTAAAAATATTATTGAGTATATGAAGAATCTACCCAACTATACCCTCCTTGCTTCTTGACATTGTTTTTTTCCATCATTACTCTCACCTTTTCAGCATCATCCCATTGTCCTAAATCAGCGTACATATTATATAACAACACATAAGGAGCCGAGCTTTCTGGTTCAAGTCTGATCAAAGCTTTAGCTGCTACTTGGGCCAATTCTACATTATTATACACTCTACAAGCACCTAGTAGTGCACCCCACACAGCCTTATCAGGTTCAATTGACATGTTATTTATCAAATTCATAGCTTCCTGAAGCTGCCCGTGCCTACCCACAATGTCCACAAGGGAGGCAAAGTGCTCAACCCGTGCCTCAATGCCGTAGTCACTAATCATGGAATTGAATTGCCTCCTACCTTCTTCAACTAATCCTGCATGGGCGCATGCATTCAAAACTGATATAAATGTTATATAAGTAGGGTGCACTTTAAGGCTCTTCATCACTTTGAAAAGTTCTAGAGCCTCTGCTGCAAAGCCATGAGATGCATAGCCTCCAATCATTGCATTCCAAGAGATTACATCTTTGTACAGTTTCATTTCATCAAATACAGTGCGTGCATCAATTATGGCCCCACATCTTGAGTACATGGTAATGAGGGAATTATTTATCGGAACATCTGGAAGAACGGTTTTTGTAATGAGCTGATGAATCTGCTTACCAAGGTAAAGATCCACCAACCCAGTACACACACTGAGGACCGAAGATAAAGTGTGTCTATCTGGTCTCTCTCCTTGTAATTGCATCTGAGAGAAGAGCTTAACAGCACCCTTATAATCTTCGTTTTTCTCATACCCAGCTATTATTGAGTTCCATGAGATCAGGTTTTTCTGGGGCATCCCCTCAAAGAATTCTGCTGCAAGTTTCAAATCACCAACCTGTGCAAACCCAGATATTATTAAATTCCATGACAGTGTATCAGGATTTGGCATTTTGAGAAAAAGGTTTGAAGCCTCTTTCATGTCTGACATTTGAACATAGCCATTGATAATAGTGTTCCATGAAAATGTATCTCGCTCTATCATCTGATCAAAGAGTCCCCTAGCAGAAATAATATCATCCGCTTTCACATAGCACATCATCATCGAATTCCATGAGACCACATTCCGCTTGAACCTCTTATCACCCTGTTTTATTTTATCTTGATAATTCGGGATTTGATCAAAAAGGTGCCGAGCTTCTTCCACCCTCCCTCTTTGGCCATAGCCAGCAATAAGAGTGTTATAAGCATGCACCAAATCTTCTTTACCATTATCCCTGTTCCCATATTCAAGAAGAATTTTTGCAGCTGCATCCAAAAAACCATTTTGAATGAGACCTGATATAAGTGCACTAAGAGAAGCAGAGTCACGCTCAGGCATTTTCTTGAAATATTCAATTGCTAGACCCACATCACCATTCAACAAAAACCCACTAATTATAGCATTCCATGACACCACATTCCGTTCAGGCATGCTATCAAAAAGCTTCAAAGCCTCCTCCATCCTCCTTTTTTTAGCATACCCACTGATCATAGTGTTCCAAGAAACACAATCTCTTTCTGGCATTTGATCAAACAAGTTCCTTGCTTCCTGCTCATACCCAGTTCCGCAACATGATAAGTAACCTGAAATCATCAAATTCCAAGAAACAATATCCCTCTCAGGCATTTCATCGAACAGTTTACGTGCTTTTGCCATCTCTCTGCGTTGAACATACCCACTTATCATTGAGTTCCAAGTTACAGCATTTCGCTGCTTCAAAGAATCAAACACTGCCCTGGCTTCAGTTAGTCGACCATTTCGAATCAAATGGGATATCTTTCTGTTGAATTTATAAGCTTCTGGGGTCTGAGAAAAGCTACTTGCTTTTGAAGCTATGCCACGAAAACTATAACAGGGAGCTATAAAGTCAGAGTTAACTATAAGTTCCAGGATTGGAATCAAATGGGATTGAGATATATTCTTCAGTCTAGTTACAGCTCCGAGATAGTTCGCCATTGTCAAATGACCAAGCTAGATAATGTATCAAACAGTAGACTGTAGAGGAAGATGTGGAAGGATTATAGAGGTGGCAAATGGGCCGCCACAGTCCAAATGCACAATAATTTTAATTATACTCAAACATATGTACAACAATCAGAGAAAATAAAGTCCATGAAAATAAATTCACAGAATCGCAGGCCATGAAAATTGATACCAAATCTGTAACTCTGAGCTTAAATTTATTTTCCTTCCAAAGAAACTGCAATTGAGAAGATCATGATTCATGCTTTATTATATATTTCAACAAGTCTTTCACTGTCAGTTCAGATTTCACTAATTGACAATCTATCAGAGAGAATGAGGACGAGAGAGCTCATATTGTTCAAAGAGGGAATTTTCAGTTTTCACTTAAATGTTAGTTGCAGCCAAACAGACAGATCACCTCATATTGTTGGAAGTTCACTAAAATGAATCAGCTACTAACTCAAACAGTCGACAGAGAGAGTGAGGGCGAATTCATACCTCTTTGTGACTGTGCGAAAGTCGATAGAGAGAGGTGCGCTAATGATGGTGGTGGGCCTGCGGCTGGTGCGCCTGTGCGGGAGTGAGAAGCGAGAGCGAGGGACGGAAGAAGAGGTGCGCTGCTAACTAGTGTTAGTGTTAGGGATTTCAATTGGAAATTGAATGAAATTGGGCTTTTTTGGGTGGTTAGTCACGTCGGTGGGAAAAAAAATAGTGATCAAGAAAATGGGCCAATCCGGCCCGAGTTAAATAGGCTCAATTTTTTTTCAGGCCAACAATTTGGAGGCTAGGCCCAATTTTAAATGCGAGTTATACGGGCCAATTCATACAGCCAGACCTATTTTACCAACTCTAAACAAAACAAAAATAATTACATAATATTAAAAAATATTTTAAATATTTTATTCGGATAAAAGAAATCAAATTAAAAAAATTTATATTTAAAACCAAATAATCTATTCTTGCACTTCTAAAACAAAACAGTAATTTTCTCATCAAAATAACTCTTTTTAATTTAATGTGTACTATATTACTACTTTCTCTTCAAAAAATAATAGTGTTACACTACTTCTTAATTCAAGAGAATTTTGATAGGACTTACATCTTAAAATTAATGTAATTACAAAGATCTTGACAAAACCAGTCACTCAATGTAAGTAAAATTAATTTTTTTTTTATAAAATACATAAATATAATAATACAAAAAAAGTCTCAAATTAATAATAATTATAAATAATATTTTTTTTTACACAATTAATTTTAAATTCTATCAATTATTTTAAAATTTAACCAACACTAATTTTTCAAAATAAGTCAATTTCAAAACATGCATCTCACCAAAACCAAAACCAAACCAGGTGCAATAATCTACCTACGTAGTTTAGCAATCACTTAAAACTTCACTCCCTTTCATTTATTAGATGCGCATTGGTAATAAACAAAATAAAATATGCTAAAATATGCCGCTTGGCATCTTAACAAAACCCAAGCCATGTTGGAATATACAATGATTCAGAGTAGTGACCGTCTAGTCCTTCTCTCTCAGCTAGCGTTTCCCTCTCTGGTCGCCGCCATTACCTACGGACTACCTCCGACAATCACCTGGTAAAGTTCCCTTCTTTTTCTTCTTTCCATTTAATTTTCCTTTCTGGGTTTCTCTCTCATTCTCAAATCTAGCTTTTTCTCTCTCTCTCTCTCTATCTGATTTCTCGGCTTCTCACCCTGTAAACAGTGACGAAAATGTCAAAGTGCTCAACATAAACGTTGCCAGTGAGTACTGGCTTGTATGGGTACCCCATTCCAGTCGTACCCTATACCGTATCTATCTAAAATTACAATTAAGTAAAAAGAGGGGAGAAAAAAAAACAAAAGAAAAAGCTAGTGCAATAATTTATGTGATTCTTGGTCTTAGAACTATTTAAAGTTTTTTGCTTTTGTGTCCCAGTTGTAAAATAATTTATGTGATTTTATTATGGGTTTTTTTTTTTTTGGGGCCTCAACCAATAGAAGGATAGAAATTGTTTCCTAATCGAAGTTAATGTCATTGTACTGAGGTAATTCATGAACAGGGTCAGAGAGAAGGATTCATTTTTTTTTTCTCCCTTGCTGTAAATTGAATGAAACATTGTTAAGTTTACATTTACGGGCTAAAGCACTGTTGCACTGTTAAATTCTGATTGTAATAAGAGAAACAATCCTTAATCTCCACGAATACTATTCTATGTTTCTCTGCAAGTTTATGTACATGCAGCATCTCAGTGGGGAGTTCATATCTAATTACATTGAACTGAATCCCTCTCTTATGCATAAAAAGACCGTTATATTATATCTCATCAATATTGCATTAGTACATAAACTGTAAGTCTGTCTGCTAGTGCAGGTTGTTGACATGGTAGAAGGCAAGAGAAAGAGGCCAAACATACTGGTGACTGGAACACCTGGGACAGGGAAGACAACGACGTCGACTGCTCTAGCAGAAGCCACCCAACTCAGCCAGATCAATATCGGAGAATTGGTGAAAGAGAAGAACTTGCATGATGGCTGGGATAATGATCTTGATTGTTATATCATTAATGAGGACTTGGTAAGCTACTGATTGTGTGCTTAACACTATTCTTGTATGTATTTGTTATTGTGTATTCATTGGTATTCTATCTCTATAAGAATTAAGTTTTACAAACTGTGACTGGTTCTGCATAGCTCAAGTGTAGCTGATCATAGGAGTTTAAGTTGGGTAGAATCTCTGATTAGGTGCCATGTAAATATCCCTGACCCAGAAAAAGGCTTACAGATTTTGATGGATTTCGGATGAATTCATTTTATTATGAGGATGTGTTTGGATGGTTGGTAGGGCCATGAATTCATTAAAAACATGCTATATGTGAATGAAAATATAATTAAATGATAATTATTTTATATTTCCATCAAAAGTGAGCTGATAGATATACTGTGTATGGATAATGGAGAAGATAAAGAAGTCATTGTAGTTACTTAGAATATTTTATCAGTTTTCATGCTATATGTGTATATTTTAGAATGATACTTTAGGAATCTTATGAGATAAAATAACAGATTCTAAACTACATCTGCATCACAATTCCCTTTATTGATAAGAAAGATGCTATAGTGTCTCTTAGTGATTACTAATCCCAAGGTTGGAGTTGAAGGGAATAGGAGAAGGTTACACTGTTTTACATTACCCATCAGTGAAAGTGGATTCCTATTTCCTGCTGTAGGTGTTGTATCTAGTTAGACAACATTACTCTAAAAGATAAGCCCTGTTATGCAAAGTGCAAGCTACTAATATGCAATCGGTAACATGAATTCTCTGACAAAAATTATAAGGAACTCTTCCCTGGGCCAATTTTTCCTCATCATCCATAGTATAACCACATTCTCCTATAACCCTTTTGCAACCATCCCGTCTTTACCCATTCCCCTGCCTATTTCAATCTTATTTATAACAATTTACAATTTTAGCATAATCATTCATACTAATTGTGCACGTGCAATGCTACCAGGTGATAAAATAACATGTACACTATTCATTGGTCTGGATTTCCTGTATGAGCTCAGTGTGTTTGTACATATAAAGAGGTATTTCAAGAAATCATAATCTCTGAGGACCTTTTATTGCCATGGGAAAGTGGAAATCACCTAAATGTCTTGATTTAGTATTGAGAGCTGACACACTATCCAACTGAATGTTAAAACATTTGGATTTACTTTTGGACTGCAACACTTGAATCTGTACTGATGTTGAATTATAAGAACAGGCTCAAGCTTATCTCCTGTATGTGGTTAGATTATTTAGATCTTTACGAGCTTATATTGCATGGATTTATAGGTTTGTGATGAACTTGAGAACACTATGGAAGAGGGGGGGAACATTGTGGACTATCATGGCTGTGATTTCTTTCCTGAGCGATGGTTTGATTGTGTGGTTGTACTGCAAACTGATAATTCTGTGCTGTATGATCGTTTGTTCAAGAGGTATGGATCCATCTGTTTCTTTTGTTGATTCTTTAATTTAATCATTTGTTTCATCTCAACCTTACTCTCTCCAACTGTGTGACAGAGGGTACACAGAGTCAAAGCTTTCCAACAATATTGAATGTGAAATCTTTCAAGTTCTGCTTGAGGAAGCTAAAGAAAGCTACCCAGAGGACAGAGTGGTCGCGTTAAAGAGTGATACTATTGAAGACGTAAGTAGAAATGTTTCAACTCTGACTGAGTGGGTCAGAAATTGGCATTCTTCATCCCAGTCACAACAAAATTGATGCAAAATCATCTACCTTGTAGCTACTGGTGTTTTATTTTGTGTCTTGCTTCTGCTGGTTCCTGTGTGATTTCATTTTGTTAGGACCTGCGCTCTAACCTCTGCATCCCACCTCTATCTAAGAGGTTAAGTTTCATTTGTAATGTATGAGATATCTATGCTATTATATATGACAAAACTTTCTAGTGAACAATATTTTTGGTGTCTCTAGTGTCTCATCTTTAATGGTTCTTTTAACTATGAGTAAGAATTTTAAGGACTATTTTATCTTTCTCATATATATATATATACTAATTGTAGTTTCAGGTTCTTCCCCTTCTCTCTTTCATGTGAAGCTATATTTTAAAATAATACCAAGAGGCTTATGAGCACTTTTTAGAAGGTTAGTGAATATCTATGAGGATTGAATCGTGATTCTATTTTATGATCTATTTCATTGGAATAATCATAATTTCATGTTTGATAACAAAAGAAAAACATAGAATGGTTATGCAATTCCAGCCTTGATTCCCTCCCAGAAATGGGAATGAGTCAAGCCACTGACCATGAGAATAAAACCCTCTCCATTTTATGTTTCTCCACGTTATTTATATTCAAGTCATTGTTCCAATCACTATAAACCAATTTAAACTGCATTGGTAGCCTTGTTTATTGCATCAATCTTTTCTTATTTTCTTGCTCTCTACTAACTAAGGACTTCGCTAAATTCCATAACTCCATGCAATGATTGAAGATGTAAGATAGTTCAAGATGTGGTTCTAATGGCAGATTTGTGAGTGTGGAGATTGGTAATTAAGAAGCCTAATGTTGATGTTTGGGATTATATGAGGGAGCATGTCTATGTTATCTATAACAACCACGAAGGATATCATGTATCTCTACTAACTAAGGACTTCGCTTCCTCTCTTTCTTTTTGCACTAGATCAAAAAGATCTATTTCTTATTTATTTTTAATTGAGATTTGATCCTCGTTCTCTCTTGCCCTTTTTACGTTTTTGTTTTTTTAAAAAAAAAAATTGTTAGATCAAATCTAGTTTATAGAAAATCAAGTAAATGTGACAAACAATTGAAAAAAAAAAAATAGGACTAAAATAGTCTCGTTTATAGTTTATTAGATATTGAAGATTAAAAATAAAAAACACTACACCACTAAATTGAAATATTGAATTGTTCATTAAGTGATTCTCCCTTTATTAGTTGTTTCATGTTTGATAATGTTGCTAAGGTCCTAAGGACAACAACGTTGAGCAGACCCATAAAATGGGCCAAATTTTAAACTCATCACTGATTCCACCACTAATATCAATGGAAATTTTAATCATTATGTTGATTGAAAATTTTTAAAGAAAAAAATAAAATTAAAGAGAGAGAGAGAGAATAAGAACAAGAAAAGGCTGAGAGACAGAGATGAAGATTAATAAGTTTAACAGCCTCAGGCACTTGAACTGAACTAATACTCGCAGTTGTAGCAGAGTACAAAAAATGTGACTATTGCCTAAATCAAAATGTATGATTTTTTTTATCTTCATTTTTATTTCTAGGGGCAGAAATGAATCTCAAACTAATCACAAGATTGAAACTGGAAAAGCATGATTGGGTAGTTATACAAGGATAAGGCAATGATCCATTCCTGCTTATGCTTCATGCATGAAATCACTATGAATGCAAACAATGCAATTTTCTACAGCACCAGAAGTGTGCATATCTTTTGTTGACCAAAAAGTTCCCCATTTAGCTGAAAGAGCCAAATTGGTACAAACACAAAATTTGGCATCAAACCCCCACTCTTAGCTCACTTTTGGGATGATTAGACCCACATGAATCTTGGCATGAAGGGGCTTGTTTTGCTCACACCAAAATGCTCTCACATGGTGCCATTGCCAAATCTTCCATGTTGCCATTGCCAAATCTTCCATGTATTAGCAATATAAGCTCTAATAGAGAATCATATTTCCATTGTTGTGCTTTATCATTCTTGAGACAAATTGCCATTGAGAATGGAGATCAAGAGGGAAAAAATAATCCTATGCTTATTGGTGACCATGGCAATGGGATTTTTCTGCACTGAGGGCAGAGACCCTGTGCTTCATAGGGTTGGGGGAGGAAGGTTCACTTGGGCTCCAAGCATCAACTTCACTGAATGGTCAAGGCGTGAGCACTTCTACATTGATGATTGGCTATGTAAGTTCCCTTTATTTCTCATTCACTGATTGATCAATATAAGCAAAATACTTCACATTTTTAACCAGTTTCCCTTTTGTGTACTAAGACTTTGGTTTTGACAAGCACCTCTACAATGTTCTTGAGGTGAACAAGAATAGCTATGACAACTGCACTGAAACAAACTTCATAAAGAACATCACTAGAGGAGGAAGGGATGTGTTTCAACTCCTAGAGGCAAAACCATATTACTTCATCAGTGGAAAAGGCTTCTGCATTCAGGGAATGAGAGTTGCAGTTTATGTTGAAGAAGCAACACCAGCACCATTTCCAAACAACAAGGCTTTTCAATCAAATATGGAAATTCAAGCCATACTCCTTTTGCTACTGGCCACTGCTTTGGCCTGGACCTTCTTCTAGAGATGCAATTAGATATGGGTTACAAAGCAGAGTTTCTTTTGTTCTCTTCTTTTTTAAACTTTCAGTTCATCTATTATAGTTCTTATAGCGATGAATTCTCACTTGCATCAACTACAATGGCAGCAGCAGATCAATGCCATTTTAGAGAAATGCAATTTATGAATGTAGCTTTCACTTCACCATATCTAGGAGAAACGTCTCTTTCAATTTTTGGTTGGGGAAAATGGGAAGATTTCCGAAGTGCTGTCTTAATTATCATCCTCATTTATAGACACAAGATACAAACTACATTTAAAGTAGGTCACTAGACCACTTTCCTTACTCTTCTCTAAATCTGTTATATCTACAAATATTGGCAAATACACAGAAAAAAAATTGAATGGTATAGAAATGGAAAGATACAGCTCATTAGTATCCAATATAATTTGAAAATTATTGAAAGTAGCTTGTCTCCAGTTGTATCAGAAAGGAAAAAGCAACAATTTAATGCACTGATTTTCTGTTTGGGTACAATTTTAAACTAGCAAAAACCCAAGCAAATGTTGAACCATGAACTTTCTCATCATCTGTTTTTCTTGGGGGAATTACCAACAAGACCTCACATGTATCTCAAGGAACATTAATCACTTCTTGAACTGCTTTAAACATAAATGTATGGCTATTAAATACAAGGGGGATAGTAATTCTTCAAGTAAAATATTTGAGCCAGACCATTCTTGAGATAATTCACCTTTTATGTTAAGGCAAATGGGTAAAAGGACATGCAGTATTTTGCACCTTCAAATGCCAACAGTGCCCCCAAGCCAATTTGATAATTTCCTTTGTGCTGGTCCCAAGATCCAAGAGTGTAAAAATTAGCATAAGAGCATAATAACAATATATAGCAAGCAAAAGCCATAGGTATTTTGCACTAAATACCATCACCTGCTAACAGAAAACAGGTGGAACCAAAATACATGAGAAGGCATAAAGTGCAAAATGCTTCTACATGCAAAAACTACTGCGAAACCTAAGGCTAACTAGGCTAAGGCTACCACATGGTTCAAACTCTGACCTAACTTAAGGTTTTGTTCATGGTTTTATATACACAGCGTTCTGTCATTACCAACTTCCCAAGAGGGCTCACAGGCCTCAACAGAAGAACATAGAGTTGCAGACATTTTCATTCAATTTCGGCATCGGAGGGACAGGAGGAGATCCAGCAGCTGTCAGCCCACCATGGCTTGAAGATGTCTCAGACTTATCCTCAAATTTCATGAACTGCCCCAACTGAGTAGCAGCCAAGTGCGCATAGCATATTGGTGCAACTGCATTGACGGGAAATAAAAAAACATAAACGAATGCAAAATATTCAATTTTTACAGAAATCAGTAGGCAATTTTCATGTTGTATCAAGAAAACGCAGCAAAATCTTTTGATCAACAGTAGGAACATAACAGTATCCATCTATCCATAAAAACTGAAACAAATAACTGGAATTGCATCAGTACAAGAATTTACCAACAGAAATGGCAGTGGTGCTTCTCTGATACCTGTAATTAAAATACATAGAATTAACTTCATATGGAGATCATAATTGATATCCAAGCATTGAACATCATTCTAAAGCAATCAAAAAAGCCGAACTTCTTACACATAAGATAGAGAATGCACAAGTTCCTGCAGATCATCAGCTGAGAAGCCAATCTCATCCAACAGAACATGGTAATGGGTAGGCCTGCTAGTTCCCTGCATAAGAAAAAAAAAAAGGAAAAAACCAATCAGACACAGTTACAAGTCGACGAAACTCTTTCCATTGATTATGCACAACAAAAGAAAGAAGCCATCAACATATCCCCAATTGCCAATTATTCAAGTTCAAAGTTGCAATATAGAAAAACCATATCAATATTATAAAAAAGGTAACAGAATTACAAGATACTCACTATCATTCCAGCATGTGCACACATGTAAAAATCATAATTGCGTGGATGGCAAATTTTATTGTCAATAACAGTACCTGCAAAGCAGAAGAAAAGGTGTCAATTTTTGGGGGGGGGGGGGGGAATATTGGAATTTTCCATAACATCCGAAGCAAACACTTACCAGGGGGGACATTGTCCGGAGATGAAGGCTGGAAAAATTTGGTATGATGGTTTTTCTGAGCAACAATTACTGTAAACTTGGGGTTCCACTTCTCATCAAGAAATTTGCAGGCCTAGAAAGTTTGAAATCAATAAAATTGGCTTATTTGTGGCTAAAAAGTTGGAACCAAAACAGTATCATTGATCAGCTAAAAACCTCAATAATTTGATCAAGTTCAACATTCAAAACTTGGTTGAACTGGGACTCGCTGACTCCATCCCTGCATTGAACAAATATTAAGAAAACGAAAAATACCAAGTCAGAAAAGTTTAGGAACAGCCTCATGTTGCTACCATTAGAAGATGGATTTTTTAAAAATATATGGGACAGGGCTGGTTAGCAGGAACAGACAAACTACCCAAATCAGATGGAAGTATAACTTAGAAATAAAATTAATCAAGTATCAATGATAATATAATCTTAGCAGTGGTACAGTAAAATGATGATATACCTGAATATGATGATATTTTCTGGTTTCCTCTTCCCAGAACTTACGTAGAAATCAATCAGAAGTTCCCTGCAGTTGATAAAATCCATCAGCTAGACTATTTACATACACATGCATAAAACCTGTACTGTGAAATATTTATTCAAACATTGACATAAGGCCATATAAAACATTCACACTTTTCAAAAGAGTGCAAGAAATGCTTGTGGTTAAATCATCTTGTGCCACGAACTTGATATACACCACAAGAGTCCTAGATTAGTGACCAAGCAAACAAAGTCCACCACCTTATAATGCCTTCATCATCTTTCTCAGATACTGGCTTGAATAAGGAATCGATCATTTCAACCTTTGGAGATTGTGTACGAACACAAGCCCTGTATTTAGATATCAGAGGCCATTGTCTGGAGCTCACCACCTGAAAATCCAGCATTAGATTACAAGAAAACACTTGCAATACCAAAAGATTTAACCCAGAAGATCAGAATTTACACTTTAACAGGCACATGATTATGAAATAACTCCTACTCAGTACTAAACACCCAACACTAAAAATCATTTACCGCAGCAATTGATGGAATATCAGACTGCCCAGGTGAGCCATGCGAGACATCCATGCCAAGAATGATAGTAGGAGCTTTGGACACAAAAGGTATGGATGGAGAACTTTCAACTGACAACAATGAATTCAAACCCCCAAGCTGCACAGAGATAGAAGAATTCAAAGCAAATACTAACATGGCAAGTGAAAATTACACAAGTTCAATGTCAAAATAATAATTACAAAAGAAAGAAACATGACTACAAAACCCATGCAGACAAAAACATACCTTAGCATTGATCTTCAACAGAACATTGGTAAGATATTGATCATTGACCCTCACAGGAGCCATGCATTGAGTAACAATTCCAAAGTCAGCAAGATTCTTCTTTTTCCATGGTCCTGGGATATCACATAAATTAATTTTTTAGACACTTGACAAACCAATATAAAAAACAATGACACAACCACCCCCCCCCCCACCAAAAAAAAANAAAAAAAAAAAAAGAATCATAATAATATCAATTCGCCAACCATAAAGATCACAGTTCTTCCGTTCAGGAAGCAGACAAAGAAGAAATTGAGGTGCCCCAGGAAGCTTAGACTGGATTTCCTCAAACATCTTCTCCACTCGAACCAAAGGCGGAGCACGCCTAAACTGAGGATTTTCCTCAAACGCATCAAATGGCTGCTCTATGGGCTGCAAACAAAAATAAAATAAGATGTTAGTAGTTTTTTTAATGCTTTTCAGTTAATATGCAGTCATGAAACTCACAATTCCTTTCATATCTCCAACTTTAATCAGATCCCGCACAAGTTGTTGTACATTACAGCGTGCTGAGAAATTCACCACAGCCCATCGTTCTATCTTTGTTGGCTGCACTAATTTCTGTAGAAGAACATGAGTTGTTAAAACCTCCATAAATATTTTTTTCTTTATAGACCACATCACAATTTAGTTCCAACAGGAAGCGTATAAAGTACCTTATTATTGAAATTCCATCTCCCATTCCTAGGAAACAAATCCTCCCCATTGCCAACCTTCAACTATAGGAAAATATACAATAATATTGGAACCATAGCACAGAATAATAATGACTAATAAAAAAGATTTTCAACAAAAACAAAAAAAAGGTAATTGCATACAACTCAAGTTACAAAACTTACAGTAAGGTAAACACCTAAAACCATTACTAAAGCTAGTTATTCATTTTGATTCCGTGAAGAATGGGTTTTAAGCAAGAAATGATAAAGAATAACTTCGTACACAACTTGGATTAAGTGTACACAGGTAAAACAATATGCAAAGAAACCTCTGTTAGTAAAGCATTACCGAAACTCGGTCACTTCTCAAATAGAGGGTTATCCAGTGTCAAATCATTAAACAAGTACAATCAACAAGCAGCTTCATAATGAACCAAGATAGTAAATACCCTTGGAGCTTGCAAAACCCGACCCTCTACTTGAGTAAAGCCAGAGCCTATTGTTATTCCACAATTACGAAGCATAGGTTCAGCATCATAGTTGTTGATTTTTAGAGCCTGCAACAAAATTATCAGTAAGATCCCAAAACACCTACAAGTATGCACAAGCTTCCTATCAGTCAGATTTTAACAAAGACACTTACATCAGCCAAAACTTTCATCCTCTCTTGTGGCTTCTGTCTGGATTTTTCCACAAGTGAAGCCCTCTGAAGTGTGGACAGTGCTTTGGTATACCGTTGCAAAGACACCAAAGAGCAAAGCTATAAAAGCAAACCACAGAAATTACTCTCGCCGTAATATAATAAAAGTATTCAAAAGAAAAGAAAGAAGATCTTCAACCAAAGGTAGACAGTTCAGATCAATCTGAGCTTTTGGGCCTGTTAGGATAAGCTTTTCTTACTACGTCAAAAGGAATTTTTTTTTTTTTTTTTTTAAAAAAAAAANAGATCTTCAACCAAAGGTAGACAGTTCAGATCAATCTGAGCTTTTGGGCCTGTTAGGATAAGCTTTTCTTACTACGTCAAAAGGTTTTTTTTTTTTTTAGGCTCATTCTTAGAAGTCAAAACTTCCTGTATCTAGAAACAAGCCAATAACAGCTTTGGTTAGGCCTTTCTTAGGGATCTAAAATTATTAATTTCTCCAAAATCACATTTTTTCAAAAAAAAAAAAAAAAAAAGACAACAATTTACCTCAAGGGGGAAATAAGTTGGACGCTTTGGTTTCCCGACATTAATACAAGGCAAATCACCAGAATAACGGAGATCTATATTTCGATGATTAACAAAGTAATCATAAACAGTCACTTCCACAGCATCATCCTCTCCACCACCTTTGTTCTTCAGAGTAAACCTATGATATGAATGGCTTCATTAAAAATCTCAACCCATCATTTAAGAAGCCATTCTACAGCACCATGCAACACATACAGAAGGCAAATATTGATCATCATCAGTTAAAGGGATTAACCCAAAGTAAAAACCATAAACTAATACGTCTGCTCTCGGCAGGGTCTGTCAGAAAGACCAGTTATCTTGTACTCTTGATTGGATGGGCTTGTCTTAATCCTCAGATTTTTAAGCATCCGTTTGGCCTGCAAAATAGATGAATTAAGGAGCTGATTGTTGCATTACAAGACCAAAAAGGCACAATCACATTCAAACAAATTGTTTACCTTTGTCCAGTCAAGAGAAAATGGATCCCTGGCATTTTGGTTGGCAATTAAGAAGTCCACCACAGGCCCAGGTTGTATTATCATGGTAGTTGAGACATCTACACAAAAGGGCCAGAAGGAAAACTTCAGATATAAGAAAAGCATTCATACAAGAAGATAGACCTAGAAGCACAGAACTTACCAATATTAAGGGACAAGCCACCCTGTGTGGTTCTAAAACTTGAATGAAATCCTCTGCAGCCAAGAACCCCACCTCCTACATCAGCAAAATTCTTTGGATCATTGTGGAAAAAGGATTGCCGAACCAGCAAGCAGCCTCTGCAAAAGTTGATGTATAGTTAATTTTGGCATTATAAACATTGATAGAAAGTGGTTACAACAATAAGTTATAAAGTTAAAGGGAGAACATAAAAACAGGCATAATTAACTCACTGCTTAGCAGCATGTTGCCTTAGTATAATATCAAGCACTCTAATAGCTTCTTGAAAATTCTCAGATTCTTGACCACGTAGAGCACTAGCAATGGCCTGCATTGGAATTTTTGCAGCAAAGGTAATCTCAACTTTATATGATTTGGACCGATATGGTCTCCGCACCCTCTTCTTGTCACTCTCATTAGGACTTCCATGCCCATCAGGGCTGCAATTGCCATTATTTCTACACAGAATGCAAACGAGTTATATGGCTAAAACAATAGTATGAAAACTAATGCCTAAAGTCAACATCAATCACAAGTGATGAAATTCAACCTGTTTGAAGTCATTTCCTCCAGAAGAACTGTAAATTCAAGCTTGTTTCGAGGAAGAGGACCAATAGTAAACAAACTCTTTTCACCATCATAGGCAAATGCCTTTCCATTTAGCTCAGTATCATAAGTCTCCTGCACCCTGTCAATTACTTTTCTCCCTACACCCTTACCTTCTACAGGTCGCCCATCTTCATAAGAAAGAGACACCTATTCATGCACAAAGCAAAATAGTCAGGTAAAAGTAGTTAATAAACTTACAAGAGAAAATCATAAAGGAAGAGAAAAATAAAGGACATACACTATAATGGAAGAAATGCCCATCAGTCTTAGAAACGTTGACTTTAAAGTGATTAGTAAGAAGAGATAGTTTATTTCCTTTGGATGCCAAGCCACGTCTAGCCATTGGAACCCGGGAAGCCTTTTTCTTAACCGGTTCAGGAGGGAACTCTGATTCAGCCTTCACTGTAGCCTTCACTGGAACAACATCTGGCGGGACAACAGGAGGCGGTGGTGGCAAAGCATCCTCCTCTCCATTAAGAGGCAGTGGTGGCAAAGCTTCCTCCTTTCCATTTCCATCAGGATCAAAGGAATCCATTGTCCTATGCATAATGTACAGCCATAAAACTATCATCAGGCTCAAATAAGGTAACAATCATCCAATCAACATAAATAATGAGAATAACACCAAGGCTTTGTTTTACAACACATAAATCCTGCCTGAAGATGGCAACACTTCATGATGAACTTTTCCAAGAAGCCAGAAAACAACAAACAAACAAACAAACAAAAAGGTTCTAATAGTTCAATAAATATAACATCGGAGCAGATAAGGAAGGCAGAAAAGCCACCACCAGAAAGCAATCAGATGCCCAACTAGACTAACATGCCCCCATATAAAAATAAAATTCAACACAAGGCGTTAATAGCCCTAGAGGGATACAAATAAGCTCTCAAACAAAGCAATAGAGAATATGCAGCCCAGCAACAATTTTTTACTAGAATGGAACTAGTGTCAATTAAATTACTCCAAATGACCATCTTTAATGAGGAGCTATATTAGGAATACAATGATTAATAAAAGTGTTTTGATGGATAGCATTCCCACATGTACAGCAGCTATTCAATAAAGAAGCACTAACAACTAAATAAGATAAAGCAATACCTAAATGCAGAAGGCCTGACTACAGCCATTGAGCTCTTTACATGTAACAATGGATCATTGAATTCCAAAGTACCATTTTTTAGGATAAGGTACAACCAAGATCCAAGCAACAAATAATCAGGAAATTGAAATGTCATTTCCAGGCACAACAAAGAAAGGCTAAGAAATAATCATAATAGCAGCATATCATAAGGAGTTCTTCTCAGTAACAACACAATAAGTCAATAAATTTACTAGGAATAACTGAACAAACCAGATGAAAAATGATTTAACGAGCAAATACCGGCATAAATGCAATGTTAACAAAGAATACAAGTACGGTGTCATATGCATACAACACCAAGAATAAACTTAAAAAGCACAACAGCATAGCATAGTGACCTTGAAGACAAAGCTTATCAAATACAAAATTATGAACCAAGAGCAATTTGTAATAATATGTTTTAAGAAAATATACATATCTGCCAAGGAAATTAAACAAAAAAATAAAGGAAAGGAAAGGAACATATAAAGTACCCAAAGATGCTAGCTTTCCTTCAACAGAAACCCTGCTGTCCAAAAAAACTAATAATAATAAAATAATCATTACAATAGCAAAACTTGGAGAAAATCCCGTAGAAGAAAAACCCAAAACAGGTACTGAAAATATTAAGCAAATTACTTTCACAAAATAGTTTTAACTCGTAGACCTCAAAAAACACACATGCATGCCAAAAATGTAAAGGGAACATTTGCAACAAACAATACCCAAATGCGTGTTATTGTTAAAAAAATAAATTGCAGGCACCTCTGGCAGCAAAGCAGATCCTAAAAGTTAACACCTAACCGAAAAACTAGAAATTCCCAAAAATAGCTCTTGATAAATGCTGGAACGGAACAGCATTGTAGCAAAGAAAGCTTCCCACTTCCGGAAACCAAGAAAAGACAAGACATAAAACGATAAATAACAATTAACACCGACAAGTTAGTAAGCGGAGGCTCAAAACAATATACAAGACACCGTTAGAAGAGCTTCCTTTGACATGAAAAACCACGAAAGGAGCTTCCTTTCTAAAACAAAATGAGGTCTAGAATACAAAGCAGAGTCCTTTCTTCAAGCAAACAGTCAAAAACAAGGAAGATCGAGCTCAAACGCATGCAAGACCCAGAAAAGCCCCCAAAACCCACAAAAAGACGAACATCGTTGCAGCATTTCACACCCAGAAGACCAAATCCTCAGAAACACCAACAAAGCAAAAACAAAGTGACCCATTTTCAGAAACAATAAAAAAAAAATCAAAAATTTACAGTACCAGAGAACTTAACAGCACTACAGCATTTTATATACCCAGAAGACCAAACTCCACAAAAAGACCAACAAACCAACAAAAAATAAAAGGAACCGCTTTCAGAAAAATAAAAAAATTTAACTATAAGAGAACACTAACAGCATTGCAGCATTTCACACCCAGAAGTCCAAAATCAACAGAAGGACCAACAAAGCAAAACACCCAGAAGACCAAAATCCACAGAAAGACCAACAAAGCAAAAACAAGGGAACCCATTTTCAGAAAAATAAAAAATTTATAGTATCAGAGAACATTCAGCTGTAGGTAAAACTCAAAGATGCGAATTTCTTACCACAAACAGATAGCAGAAAGCAAACAGAACCCTAAAACCTCAAACCCAAAGAGTAGCAAACAGAGTCCGAGAGCTTCAAATGTGTCAATTTCTCTCACTCTTCACTCTTTAAAAGGAGGAAATCGGCTGGACGTGCGCCCCATTTGTCTCCGTTAAGTCCTAAGTGGACTGAGTCCCTGACAGTCCTAAATTCCTCTGCGGTTCCATTATTATACTTCCTCAGGTTAATACATCCAAACCGTTCGGATTCCGTGCATGTTTTTAATAACGGCTCAGATTCGTACAGCTTTTTAATTTAAGAGGAACCCCTCGGTCTGTGTACTTACGGCATTGTTCGGCACTTAAGCGCACTCTTCAGTAGATTATGTCAGTGTCACTCCTCGTGCCACGTGTGGCTTCTTATTACTCAAAAAAAAATTTAAAAAATGACGCATAAGTCCCTTTATTGATATGCTGTTCTGTGTAGCACTGTAACGGCAGAAATCAAAATGTCAAACGGCCATTTTAGGAAGAAGCCAAGGACAGAAATGGTAATTTCGAAAATAGAGAAAGGTAGAGTATGGTGATTATGTCAGTGGGGCCTTCATGCTGATGCGTTACCTAACAATACTTGAATACAAATTCAATAGATTTAGGAAAAGAATATCGAAACCTCGGTTGTGGATAAGTGTTCTGTTTTGATCTAAAAAAAAAAAAGCTAAGTCACGCCCTCCTTGCGACTTCCAGCAAGGAAGATTTGATTCTGTTTTTATTTTTAAAAATTATGTTTAAAAGTTGTTCTGGTATAAAAATATATATTTGATCAACTGTTTTAAAAATAATTTTTAAATAATAAATAACAAAAAAATTATAATTACTATTGTGTCATTAATAAAAATAATTTATTCTCCGTATTTTACTTGTTTTAGAACAAAAACAGTCATCTTTTTTTTTTATTTTTTTATTTTTAAAACAATATTTTAAGAATAAGTTTTTAGAATATGTAAACAAAAATAGCATAAATTATCATCTTTATGTTTTTTTTTAAGGTGAGAGCTAAGTTATCACTCTTTTTAGGAGGTGACAGCACTACATACTCTTAGTTTGGTGGGTTCTGGTGAGATTTATAATATGATTTTGATGTCATTGCGAAGATTTCAAAAAATTGAGTTACCTAGTATGTGTCAGAATACATTGTTTCTTATAAAATACAAGAACGGCACGATATAAGAAAACGTATCAAAAAGTAAACTTGAAAAAATTATTTCCTAACACATTTTTTTATATCATGTCGTTCTTGCATTTTATAAGAAACTGTGTATACTAACACATACTGAGTGACTGGAGATATTCGCAATGACACCAAAATCACTAAATGGGTCCATTCAACCCTAGATGGTATCTTAGCATTCACCTTTTTTTAATCAAAATTACTTATCTAGAATTGGTTGACTATTTGCTCTATAATTTTCCTAGCGACTGTCAGAGAAATTCGAATTGAAAAAAAATAATTTAAATTGAGAAATGAAGTGAGAAAATTAACCTTATAACAGTTTGATATATAAATTTAGTTAGGATAGTATCTTTTTGTAAAAGATATCAAATCTGTAAACGAAAACTTAGTTTAGTGATAAAAAACTTAAGAGTTTTTATTTAATGACTTATGTTTTTGTCTATGAGAATTCATTAATAAAGTATCTCGTATCTTTAAATCTATCACAATCTAACCGATTCTTAAATTTTTACTAAAGAAAATATATCAAATGCATCATATCAATTGATGTCATCAATAAACAGAAATTAGACTAAAACTACCCAAACATCACAATCACCTAAACGTTACCATGAAGATGAAATTAAGGAGTTTCCAACTCAATATCCAAATATAAAAACTAAGAGTTTGTTAGATGAAGAAGCTTTTTAAAATTTTTGCTTTATTTCAAAAAAATTATAAGTACTTTATTAAGTATAATTTGTGGCTTTTAGAGAAACTCATTCATAAAATCAATGTTTTAAAAACTGGACTGGTAAGCAAAACGTTTTAGAATATGAGCACCGGTTGAACCAATCCAATCAACTGATTAAATTTGACCTAATGGAAAATGTCTTTTACCTTCATTGGAAAAAAGAATTCGAATCCTCTTATGCATAATATTTATCTATTATGCAATTTAAATGAGAAGAAGTAAATTGCAAATTTATTCACAAAAGATGCATTGATTTGGTAGTACAAGCTTCTTATCCCCTAAAGGAAGTGGATTTGAATCTTTTGATTGACACTTAAAAAAAAAAAAATTAGTGAACCGTCCGGCTAAGTAAAACTAGACCGGTTCACCGGTTTAACCACTCAAACTGGTTAACCCTCCTAATTGAACCAAAATTCAAACTGGACATCAGTTGGACCAGTTGAACTGCATGGTCCCGTCCGATTTTTAAAACACTGCATAAAACATTAAAACTTATGCTACTTCTACTTTTGCTAAAGAAAATACTTTTTTAACAATATGCTTTTTTTTATTCGAACTCACCCCAAATATAAAAATAGAATCATGGGACTAAGATGAAGGAGGGTGATTTCTTTACTTGTTATGATGAGAAAATTGCACCCATATGCGAACGTAGCTCCAATGAAGATGGTGATTTTACACTATAACCTAGCCAATCAAGATATGTTCTCGCGGATGTTAATGTATCTACCCTAATAGGAGGATCTTGTGTGAGCAATTAAGGTGAAAGATTAGAAATGATAGGTCAAAATTTGGAGTGATTAAGAATACTTGATGAGACAAATGGTAGAACCAAGAGTAGTGAAACCCATGTATGGAGAATTAAAAAGCAAATTTTCTAACCAAGTAAGTAGATCCATGTCAAAAAGATAGAAAGAAAAAAAAAAAAAAACAATACNAAAAAAAACAAAACAATACTAAGCTAACCAACAATGGAGTTGTAGAGAGATAGAGGAGTTTTGAGAACACAACTTTGAGTTTGAGTTTATGGCTCTTAGCATTGGGCTAGTCAAAAACAGGCACAAAAATGAGATATAAACTGGAATTGTCTTACCGTAGCATAAACTCCTATATAAGAGGAATAAGATTTAGAGTTATGAGTTATAAGATAGACTTCTATCTTACGGCGGCATAAACTCATATGTAAGAGGAATAAGATTTATTAGAGTTATGAGATATAAGATGGAGTTCTATCTTACGGCGGTGTAAACTTCTATGTAAGAGGAATAGGATTTAAGGTTAGATTTTGAAGAGTATTTAAGACATATTAGTAATCATGCACAATTCATGCCAAATAAAAAAAGGGTTGTTTAAACTGATTACTTGTGAATCTAATGACATCTCACGTGGCCATAAGAGTCAAGGAGTTTGATCTTAAGAATTCAATTCTTGTCATATACTACTATCTTTTATTTTCCCAACATATTGTATTGGATTAGGTTGTTTTGAAATTTATTAAAAGAATCTTGATTTAGATTGGCTGGTTGGATTCAAGTTAATAAACATTTTGAACTCCACATAACCCAACTTAACCATCATATTTGAAGAATAGCTTTAGTTCTGTAAAGTGTGCTCTCAGTCATAAGATTGGTCTCTTTACTCTCTTATCTAATTCGAATCCCCTCAATTGCAAAATACACTCACTATTTACTTATAGATAAAAAAAAAAAACTAAATCATCATATTTACTTTTTTTTTTTTGCAATTAAGCGTAATAGCATTACAAAGCAATTATCCTTTTGGCCTTCTCATATATGAAGTCATTCACATTGCCTTTCATTATCTCCCCTAAAATTGGTTCACTCTTAAATTTCAAACTTGAATTTATAATGCTTTCCTAAACACTTTTATGTTCACTTTCTTTTCCTATGATTTTGTAGTCATTTTATATAAATATATTGTTGGTAGCTTGATAAGTACATAGTATTGTAGAAAATAACCATACTTTTAGTTTGCTTGACAAAATAACTAAAAAAAGTATTTTAAAAATTAAATCATGAGTTGAGCATAATATTGTAGAAAAAGGTAAAAGGACTTTTAAGTGGGAAACAATGTTTGAGATAGTTGTGAAATTTAAGAGGAATACTTTAGTATTATATATTGATAAGATATAAATATAGATATATTTAAACTCAAAATTGGAAAGTTTTGCAACAAATATACCAAAAATATTTTTATTCGTTTATTTATTATATGACTAGAGACCAAATAAAGAAAGGGTAAAAGATATATGAGAAGGCTAGATTGGAAAGACCCATCTGCCAATGACCCTTTCAATGTGTAAAGAGTCTCAAGTCTCAACCTTTCTATATGGAAACCTTCAAAGGCCAAGTTTAGATAGCCATATTTTAATAAGAAAATATTTTTTTTTCCATTTTATAAGTAGTCATAGAAATGTTTTGACAATCTCAAAGTGATCTTTTATAGGTACAATGAACTCTTTTTTAAATATTTTTAACCAATTTTAAGTTTGAACATAAAATCTATGAGAAAACAATTTTAATATTTTTTTTTGTTTACACCTAAGATATTTCTACACTCTTTGAATATGAAACTAATCTTTATTCAAGACGGGAACAATAACCAATAAATTCTTTTTAATAATGAAGTATTTAATTAAAAAAAAAATCATTTTTAAGGATATCGCAGGCTTTAATGGCTTCCCCTTTCTTAAGAGTAGTGCTCTTCCTTGTTACTTAGAAAAAAAAACCAATTCTAAATAAAAATAAAAAGAGTGATCATCGCTAGTCTCCCAATTTGCTAGAGGAAGCTGGTGTGAGAATTACCAAAAGAAAAAGTTAAGAAAAATGTATTTCGAAAACAAAAAAAAAATGAAATTCAATTTCACACAATAGTAATTGATTATCGTGTTATTTGTTTCTCTTTTTGAAAGGCATTTTCCTTGGCTTTTTTTTTTTTTTTATGATTTTCCTAAAGCCAACGATTATGGAGCTGATAATTCCATTGATGAACTCTAAGATCGTTTCATGTTTGGCTAGATTTTGTTTTTCATGTTTTTGTGATGAATCCTATAGCTGCCACATCCTTTTGCTCTTTTGAACTTGAATCTTCATGACCTTTATCATGCTTTATCTTAAACATTAAGTGTGCTTTTATCTTAATTTTACCCTTTACAAGTTAATTTTATATGATACTAGTAGTTAAAATATATGCAATTCTGTGTGTATGTATATTTACTTTTTTTTTTTATTTACTGGAATTCCCAATTGCAGTGTCTTGCTTCACTCACGATGCGCCTAAAAAAAGTTTAGGAAATGTAGAAAAATATCATTATCAAGTATATTAAATTATTAATGCTTTAATTGCATTAAAAAAAAGAACAAAGCTCATTACCTGGGAATTGATGATAAAGCATAAAAGCGAGTGGCGTAGGTGATTATTTTGAATCAAAGACTCACATAATCCAAAAACTCATATTAATTCCATAAATACTATTGTTTGCAAATTATTTCCATCATTATTGTTCTTTTTCTTTTTTGAATACTATCTCAATTTTAAAAGAGAGAGGAAGAGAGAGAGTAGTGACGCAATATGCAAAATTATGACACCATGTTGGAGATGCAATTGTGTATATTGTGTCACCATGTGGTACCATGTAGCGTTCTATCATGGTACAAAAAAATGTGACGCAATTGTGTAAATTGGGTCACCATAATGGTGACGCATCTTCCAAATTGCGTTACAGTGGCACAATCAACGGGGGTGGCAGGGAATCTTTAACATTAAGAGCAGAGAATCTCAGTGACGTAATTGTGCAAATTGCATCACTACAATAGTGACACATTTTCCCCAATTACAACATCGGTTTCATATTGAGATAGTCTAAAAAAAAAAAATAACGGTATTGATAAAAAAAATTTACAAACATATATAATTATGAAATTCAGATAAGTTTTTACATTATTGAAGTCTTAATCGGTTTATTTTATTAGTGCCAATTCTACAATATAATATTATTTTGAGTTGAATATCTTCAGCTGCTTAGTGGGCTACAAGGTTTCTCATTTGGGCTTAATTTGATTGTGGGCTACCAAGTTTAATGATGAGTTTATAAGTCCAAGAAATAACCATTCATTTCTTTTATTTTTTTTTATTTCAGCAATAAAAAAATCATTTATTTTGTTTTTTCTTTTTTTTTTTGTTGATATACTTTTGGCGACGACTTTCAATTAAAATACAGAATTTACAAATTCTAATGATAATCTTAATACCCTTTCACCTTTTATTAGCAAAAGAATCATTCATTTCTATTGCCAAAAAGATGTGGCTAAAAAGTATCACTACAGATTGTTGCCCATGAAAACAGGTAAAAAAATTTCAATACAAAGGTAAAACTTCATAAGAAGCATCAATAATATTAGGCTCTAATGCCTAAAGAAATCATACCCGTTTTTATTTTTATCTATCCATAAGCTACATAATTTTCTTATAATATATGCGAAAATTATTAAACCAATCAATAATTTTTTTTTGTTAACCAAAAAAGAAAAACAGAAGTTACTAAATGTGATCTAGTATTAAAGGGTTCAAATAGTTTATAAAAATTTAGGGTTTGAGCCTCCACAACGTCATATAATCAATAAAAAAAAACATTAAAAAATTTGTTACATGAAAACAACAATTCTTTTCCTAAAATATAATAAAGTCATATTACTTTGGTTTAATTGTAATTTTGGTCTTCTTATTTTAACAATTTAAACTTCTTGGTCCCTCTATTTTAAAAATAAACAATTTAGTCCATCTATTTTTATAAAATATGAAATTTTTGATTCTTTCGTCATTTCTCAGGTCTAGTTTAAGGTATAAAATTTTTTAATTCATAATTTCACTGTTCAGACTAAAGAGTTTTGTTTTGCGAATCTACCCATAAAATTTTAGTTCGATCCAATAGTAGAACTCAGCCTAAAATAACAAAACTATAAGTTTTCATCTAACTGCATATATAGATTCATTCACCGTTAGATCGAGCTAAAATGTTATAAGGATGTTCATAAAACGTAGCTCTTTAATCTAAACGGTGAAATTATGAATTAGAGAACTTTACACCTTGAAATAGACTTAAGAAATTTTGGCTTAAAGACAAAAAGACTAAAATTACACATTTTATGTATATAGAGAGAATACATTATCCACTTTTAAAATAGAATGACAAAAAAATTTAAGTTGTTAAAATAAGAAGACCAAAATTGTAATTAAGTCTAAATTAATTTTTTTAAACACCTTAGTTTTTATGATCAAAAGAGATGTGCTATTAGACCAATAAATTAAACCAACTTTAACTTATCCTCACTTGACATAAGTTGATTTGATTTGATTTTTTGTTTTGTTTGTTTCCCCCCTCCAGATTATTCGTGAAACTTGGGGTAATTCCTTTATGAAACATTATCATTATGTTTCAAAAGCTGATAATAAGATGCTTGGTACTGTCTTATTTCATCAGGCATATGAAAATTCTTCCATGGAATAGTATATATAATAATACTTCCCATATCTTATATTTTGTAGTTGTTGAATGTGTACCTATATCACTTTTTTGGATTCTTCGTTTAGATAAGACTTAGAAGTACCCAGTACAAATACCTTTTCTAAAACACAGTGATTATTCTTTTTAATTTAATGGGGTCAATGACTAGAGCCTTCTTTTTCCCCCTTGTACTTAAGGATTCTATCATTATAATTTAACTTTGATATGATCATAGTGGAACATATATTCAAAAGTAAACTCCACTAGATAATACTATATGTGATGGTGGAGCTGCTCATATTCCATCATAAAACAATGGGTCAACTAGAAAATTTAGATGTCTAGGGACTCCAAACTTCCTTCCATTTAAAGAGAAGCATAATAATCATAGTGTATTGAAACTTTTATCATGGTTCTTGTGTGTTTCTGTTGAGTTCTTTTTTTTAAAATAAAATAAAATTATAATGACATATATAAGTAACGGGGATTTATAATATTATATAGATATGTTATATCACATTAATGTGACAAACATACGTAATTTTTATATTTTATTGGATATAAAATATAATTTATCTTATTTTCTCAAACAAACTTAAAAATAGTTGACTTGTACACATATCATTCACAGATTGACTATTTTCATATAGTATGACATATCACATAAATACCAAAAATATCTAAGAAATCTCCTCTAAATAATTAATGCAATTAGATATTTTTGTTTGTTTAATTATTTTAATTTTTAACAAAGAAATTGTCATTGTTTTCAAAGAAAATTTTCAGAACAAAATAATCATTAATTTTTGAATAATTATAATACTTGAATTGTTTTCTATTATTGAACTTATGTGTGGGACGTGCACGAAGAGCAAACTGTAATGGATATATACATGAATCAAATGTGATAAAACATTTTTTATGGGGTATGTTTCAAGGTAGGAGTATGATATTTGCTATAATTTTTATTAAATTTTAATTTATTTTGATGCACCATTGTTTTATGCAACTAAACATTCCAAAAACAATCCTCATTCCTATTTGTTTTCTATTTCCAATGTTGTTTAGGTATATATAATTTTTGTGATTAGATAAAACGAGTTAGATTTTTTAAAAAAAATTGTTGAAGTTGAAAGTTTGAATTTTCATTTCTTTATACCCAACTAAAAAGTTTAGCTTTATTTATCAAGTGGTAAAAAAAATGAGTTAGATTTTTCAGTAAAAGAACTTTATTACATTTTCTTTTGCCATTAAAAAAATTGTTTTTAATATTAAGAAACTATTTTACAACTTGAACCTAAGATCCCCTTTTAAATCCCTATCCACCCTACCACCTAAGATTGGGTAAACAAATAAAGATTAAATTCCTTAAACTGAAAATTTAAGAACAAATAAAAAGAAAATAGGAAAAAAAATATTAAAACTTACCGTAGAATTAGGTATGAACTATTTCATTAAAAAAAATTGTATTTCGACCACAATAATATTAGCTGCTTAAAGTGGAATGTGTTGTGTAATTTTTGAGGTAAAAATTTTAAAACCTCCTAACCGTCACATAATCGAATTTTACTGGCTAATCTAGTTATACTATTAATTGCATTATATAATTTAATATTACTAATGACATGTAAATTTAATGACACATATTTTTTTTTTTATTGGAAATGGCATCTCCTCTTTTAATCATAGGAACATTAGTGTTTGATATCAATAATTTTATTTTACTGTATACTTTCGTCCCTTTTTCTTAGCATATGGTACTTCTATATAACAAAAAATACAATTCAACATTTCTTCTCAGAATATATCCAAAAAGTGAAGTGGTTTAATTTGGATAATGAAAATATGTTTTAGTATAGTGGGATTTGATTTTTTTAACAAAAAATTTAAGGTAAAAAAAATTATTCTATACCAAAATCATATCATATCATATCATGAGCCTTAACGAAAATTTACGGTGATAATTACACATGACCGTTAACAATGAAATTTAAACTGATTTTACAGCTGCACCAACCCGTTGGCTGTATGTGTTGACTCTAATTCTTTGTCCGATTAAACTTTTTGAATATGGTATGGTCAAATAATCTTAGTGTTTAAATAGCGGTTGCACTTTCTTTTATTTTCTTGGGCCATAGTGTTTGTGCCTTTTGAATAACTTGAGAAGGACGAAATGAATGGTCAAATCTAAGGACCACAATTAGTGGGCACTACTGCACCCACAAATCACACGAAATTCTGTCTTGACTTAGCACACTTGATGAGATTTGACGCAGAGGTAAAAGGAAAAAAATGTTTTTTAGTCCAAATAATACTATTTCTAGATTAATTAGCTCTATAATAGCACATTTTGACGAAATTTAAATATAACATAATTAAGTAAGTTTAATTAAATATAGCTTGTATTATCTAAGCATATGAGGGAATATAATTTTTTTTATTACACGATGGTATAAATTTTGAAAATAATTTTTTTTTGTAAATTACTTAAATCTCTTATTATTATACCAAACACTTTATAGTCGAGTGATACTAAAATTGTCATTAAAATTTGTCTGAATTCAGAGTTGTATCTAAAATACTAAAAATCTCTTATTATTATACTACACTTAAGAGTGTGTTCCCTATTATATTGCTAGTTTTTTCACCATTATTTAGTGGCTTCTTCACTCTATTTTTTTTGAATTGCAAATACAATTACTACTTATTTATTACACGATGGTATAAATTTTGAAAATAATTTTTGTTGTAAATTATTTAAATCTCTTATTATTATATCAAATACTTTATAAGTGAGTGATATTGAGATTATCATTAGAGTTTGTANTTTGAATTCAGAGTTGTGTCTAAAGTACTAAAAATCTCTTATTATTATACTACACTTAAGAGTGTGTTCCCTGTCATATGACTAATTTTTTCACCATTCTTTCGTGGCTTCTTCACTCTATTTTTTTGAATTGCAAATACAATTACTACTTATCTATTGACAAAAAAAAATATGAAGTTAATTGACATGTAACTAGTATTGCTTATATTAAAATCTAACTTTTTTCTTAAAATCTAACTAAAATGTCAGTGGTGTGAGAGATGGGTGCCATGCCCCTCATGTCACGTTAGTATCATTTAAAAGGTGAAGCTATCTACACACAGAGTAGAATCTATATTTAATTATTTCTATTTATGGTTTTATTTTCACGTTCTTTTGTGGTTTGAGTTTATCTTTTGATATGGATTTTTCATGTGTCATCTATTTAATGACCATGCAGTACGGATGCACTAATTGGTTGAATACCTAAATGCTTGGACTTTATCCCAACTACTTGTACTATTGATATTTTTAAAATAAATGTAACAATGAAAGATCTTGTTATAGCCTCAAAAAGTCACTGATACTCTAAGTTTTTGACTTGGTTCTTTAGTTTCCGAGGTTGAATGCTGATTAACTGATACACATTTTTACAGTGTAAAGTGTAAACTTTTTCTTTTACTTTATGATGGTAAATGCTACCCTATGATGAGTGTTGGAACCATAATTATTAGTAGTTCTTAAACATTAACTTTATTATCATAATTTGAATTGCATAAATCAAATTTAAGTGGGACTAAATAAACTTAAATTATGTCAATTAAACTATTATATGTAACATTGTGTGCAAATAATATTATCTCATCAAAGTCACAAACTAAAGAAAAATGGTACACACCATGGTGTGGTGTCTAGTTTTAGACTATTCATGCAAAAAAATTTAGTGGGTTAACTTCAATTATAAGTTGTAGATTTAAGTGAACTTAAACTATTTTAATTTGATGAAACATGTCTTCAAGGTGACATCCCAGTGATTGAGGACTTGGTACTTTGTTATGAAAACACACGTTCAAATTATTAAGAATAAGTTAAGTGAGATTTTGAGAGGGGATATACTATCTCATTTAAAATTAGAGTAATTTATGTTTCATACTTCCTTACACTTTTGCCATATAATAACATTTAAATTTAATTAGACGGCTTCGCCCGACTAATTCGGATTCGAGCCAAAAAGGACCATAAATGTGGTAAAACTCTCCCATTCGACGCAGCTGCATATTTAAAGCTCGAACCAAATACTCTTGATTAAGCTAAAATATCTCTTTACTAGATGATCTACACGCTTGTTGGTTGAACTACTAAACTCTATACCTACTTAAACTTTTTTTTCCCACACACCCAAAAACCAAGTGTTTAAGTTGAGTATAGTTAGAAGGCAGAGTCAAACGGCAAATCCAAAGAATCTTATCTTGTGCACTTGTTAGTGGAACAACCACACCAATACGGCACTCATGACTTACCAAAAAGTAAAAAAAAAACTTTCGTTTTTTAAAAGAAAAAGAAAAACAAGTAAAAGCCACCATGTTTTACTCTGTTATTCCCAAAGCCGATACTCCCTTCAAATCTTTTCTCTCTTATTAGATTCTTGATTGACCCCTTCCATCTCTCTCTCTCTCTAAGTTCTTCAGCTCTTGTATTGTAGGCTTGTAGCATTAACGAATAAGAGGAGCAGAGCCAAAAGCGAACCCTAGCAGGTGTTTTCTTCTTCAGATCAGAGAAGCTTCAGCCATGGAAGCACCAACCTTGACGTCGTTTTGGGGCTTCTTCTTCTGCGTTTCGCTAACCCTAACCATAGTTCAGCTCGTGTATGCTAATTCCGAAGGGGACGCACTCTACACCCTCAGAAGGAGCTTGTCGGATCCGGATAACGTGCTCCAGAGCTGGGATCCGACCCTTGTTAACCCTTGCACTTGGTTCCATGTCACCTGCAACCAGGATAATCGCGTCACTCGAGTGTATTGCCTTCTTCTTCTTCTTCTTTCACTTCCTTGGTTTTCTGTGTTTGCTTGTGTGTTATGGGCACCCTTTCCTTCGATTGAAGGAAGATTTGTTCGAGAATTTGAAGTTTTTGTGTGTTTTCTTTGCAAGTCAACGCCGTGTTGCATTTATTTATGTGAGAGTAAATTCAATATGTTTGTGTTAATTATACTTCCGTGGGACTTTGTTAACTCTATTTAGCTTCAAATTTATGTGGGGCTTGATGTTTATGGATCGCCTTAACGATGACGTGGGGAAGGAATGAAGCTTTGTATTTAATACTGCTCCATTCACTGCATAAATTTCTTTTTTTTTTTTTTTTTT
>QAOA01000512.1:361402-410578 GCA_003255065.1 Cercis canadensis
GGGGGGGGGGTGGGTTGGGTGGGTGTTAAGAACTGCATGGCATCACTGTTCTGAATTGAAGGTATAGGAGTGCTGAATTACACTATCTTGTGTATAAGAGCATAGATGGGTGTGGGCTACTAAGAACATCGTCAATTTTGTTGATTGCTTCCTAGGATGGAGGGATTCTCCTTGTGAGTGTGTTATTCAAATTTTATTGTTAATCTACATCAAAATATATTGAAGTTCTCTAGTGATACTCCCCTATTAAATGCTGAGGTTCTCTATATTGTGAACGATGTCATTAGGCTTTTTCTTTCCAAAAATATCTCTAAAATTATTGACTGAGATATCTATTATATTTTATGGCATGAGGTAGCATCTCTTTGATGTTTGATTTTCTGGGAAACAGATTATTTTTGGTACCAGTTTAATTATATGTGTTTGAAAGACAAACTAAATGTATCGAATTGATAAAAAAACAGTTCTTGTTATATTCTCTCTCTCTCTCAACTTTGTTGAGTATCATCACAGTTTATGATACTTTCTGCAGGGATCTTGGTAACTCAAACCTATCTGGACATTTGGTTCCTGAGATTGGGAAGCTAGAGCATCTACAGTATCTGTATGTTATCTAATCTTTGGTCAATCTTTTTTTCCGGATAGTGAGTTCAAATATATAAAATGCACTCATATTATTACTGAAATGATCTGCCTTTTGGTGTTTACTGTAGTTGACTTTTAGTTGTGAATTGCTGCACTTGCAGTATTTCAAATTTATCTTTAAGTTAACTCTGGAATGCTTTATTTTGTTGATGAAGTGAGCTGTACAAAAACAACATTCAAGGAACTATTCCTCTGGAGCTTGGAAACCTGAAGAGTCTCATTAGCTTGGACTTGTATAACAACAACATAACAGGCACTATTCCTTCTTCATTAGGGAAGTTGAAGAATCTTGTGTTTCTGTAAGTCTGGTTGAATCTATTATTACTCTTGTTAAGCATGATTGAAATTTGCTATGGCTTTTGCCCTTGTTCTCTTCTTTCATTTGAATCCATTTTACTTCTGCTTAGAAAGAAGATGGGTAATGCAGGACAGATTCAAAAAAACCTTTCAACTAGAACTTACTGTGGACTTTAGGCTCTGTAATTGCAATATTTTAAGGTTTAGGCCTGAAGGAGTGTGGATTTAGTGGTCTTTAGGGATTGAACTATAGTGAATATAATTTAGATTTAGATAGCTGAATGTGGCTAAAATTAAGGGGATTAATTCCAAAATTCCCACACAGAAGAGAAACATTTAGGGTTCAGTATGTATGATGGATATGGATCATGGATATGGTTGTTGAAAGCAACAAGATTAAGTTTTATATAGATGTGATCAGTACCTGCTAGACGGTGACATAATATGTACTCAAGAAGTGGAAAAATCAGGGAACTTGGTTCACTGACAGCTTTCTAGCACTAAAAATCTCATACTTGCAGACTTCATTTTTTATAATTGAATCTGAAAATACTAGTTCTTCTGTGTAGGCAAAGGCAATACATGCTAAATCTGATGAAGTTGAGGTACCTAAAGTCACAAAATTTGGTAATATGGTTTACTTTAAACAAACTGAAGAACCCAAATTCCTATGATATCAGGAGAGTTAATATAGAGGTCCAATAGACAATGATCAAGCTCAATGCAAAATTAATCCTTCGTGCTAAACTTGAATTGAATTACAAAAATATTGGGCCAGTTACAAGTAGTGACCAAGTACTCTTTCCTTTGGGACAAAAGGAATTCTTCAACTTGGCCTTTATCTCCCTCAGAGGCTGAATTTTATTCAACCAGCTGATGGCTGCTATGCCTAATAAATTGGATAATTGAGACAAATTTGAATCTGAATTTAGGGTACCATTCAGATGCACCAGCTTTTAGCTCTTTGTCTTTGCATTTGCAAGACCATACAGTCTTACCTTCCTAATTAATAATAGAACTGTAAATTTAGCAGCAGGTGTTGTATCTTATCATTACTTTTCTTTGCAGACGACTTAATGACAACCGATTGACTGGCCCAATCCCCAGGGAACTTGTTAAAGTAACAAGTCTTAAAGTAGTGTAAGTCAGATTATTGTTTTTATATGTTAATACAATCCTTTGCTAGTATTATGAAGTATTGTTCTTAAAAATAGCCTTAACATCCTCACTTTTTTCTTCAGGGATGTCTCCAACAATGATTTATGTGGAACCATTCCTACTGCTGGGCCATTTGAGCATATTCCATTGAATAAGTAGGTTTCCAAATATCTCTTATCTTCCATGTTGTTAGCTCTAAGCATGTGTAGTATTTTCTTCATATTCTCCATGTGGTGTACTTCATGTTGCTTGGGCAGTTGTTCTTGGTTTATGATTGAGTCTTCTTCTTTTTCTTCTTCACCCTTCTTTTTTTCACTATAAAAATTAACTATAGAAAGTTCTAATACCCCTATCTGCCATAGCACTGCTATCTGTGTCCTTTTGTTGCCATTTGTGTTGCTTTGTGATTGAGATGTTACTGCTGTCTTGGCTGGTGCCTATCTGTGCTTCAGGTGTGGACCATACAGTCATTGGTTTGATTTTGCAATATGTATTCTTCTTTGTCTTAGTAGCCAGTCTCAAAGTTTTGGATTAAGGCTATTGTTTTATGTTCTTTCAGAACTTGTTTCAGATTTCATAATGGTATTTGAGTATACCCAGCTCTTCTATCCTTGAGACCCCATCCAAGGATAAATGTATCGAGACTGGCACTTAAGGGGGTTAAGTAAAGAAAATCGAAATGATCTTGATCCCTGTGCTCTTCTCTTTTGTGTGAATGTGGTGTTTTATTTTCTTTTTTCTTGGAAGTCTCATTGTTACCGAGAAAGAAATTGTTCTATGCCCATTTTCTGTTTCTGAGAGCAAAGTATGCTCTCATTCTAGGGATGTGGTGCGTTTCACTTGATTGTAATGTTAGAATTTCTCATCAAAGATTTCTTCCCTCACATCTTTTATGGATAGAGTTGTTTTCTTGACTTCTCTGTGGGTGCTAGCTCATGTTTTCTTTTGTTGTGGTGGGTGGGTGGGTTCTCTCATTTACTAGGTATAAACGCATTCTTTTGAGCTAATATTTTCTTCTTTTGTTTCCTTTATTCTGTTTGTTTAGGAGTATTTCTTATCCTCCTAATCTGATGAGTGCATCACCATCATGTGAGATGGTTTTAAATAGACAAACTTTTGTCCCTATATATATCGCTTAAAATATGGTCTCCATCATCTGTGCTGTAAATATGAGTCAATTACAGAGACACCTCCTAAGGTTTGAAGATGTTACTTAGATCTCACTTTTTGCTTTCAAAATCACACAGACCTGCCTTATTCTAAATTTGAACCTAAGGGGGTTCAATGTTAAGTTGAATGTTGTCCTTTTGTCTGGCATTAGCACATGAATCAGGAGCCTGAGGGAATTATGAATTTAGTGGCTTGCAATTGCAGTCCTTTTTCTAATTAGGTCCCTGCTGGCAGCTATGTATTATTTGATATGTTGCTCTGGTGGATTTGGTGGTAGTGGAGAATTTTTTTTTTTTTTGGGTGTGTTCTCTGTGATTTTTCCCTAATTGGTCTTCCTGCATTTTTCTGTTTTGATTCTGAAAGTTTGAGAACTTTGGCTTCTAGCTAGAGTACATTTCTAGAAGTTGTCTTTTTTCCATCCTGCTTCTTAAGGAATAAGCCTTGTTTTGTTTTAATGCTGTAGCTTTGAGAATAACCGCCGATTGGAAGGTCCAGAGTTGCTGGGACTTGCAAGTTATGACACAAACTGCTCGTGAAAAATGTGATGCTTTAGGATCTCAATCTGCATTGGATTATATATATTGTATTCAAAGATTAAGTGTAATACCTCATAGTGTAATGGGCAGTGGTAAATGTAATCCCTCATTATGTGTAAATTTTACGAACTGAAGCGCAGTGACATTTGTAACCGTGTTGTTGTGATCTTCCACCAATGTTGTAGACATGAATTATCTTGATGTAATACTTGAAAAGAATCAACTTGTTTTACTTGGTCACATAAAAATTTGGGACGCCTTATGCTCTCTCTATCTTTGCCTACTTAGCTCTGATTGTATTAGGGTATATTATTCCCTTTCACATTCTTATGGTACAGGGCTTTTAGTTTCTCCCTTACAACGCCAAGTTCAACAGTTCAATGCTTTTAGTTGTAGATGTAGGAGTACAAATGGAATGCTTGAAAGGGGAGGGATGGCATTTGATTATGGGTGTGCAAGTGACATTACTGAAAAAGGAGATCTATACAGTTGAACATCAACTTTCTGTTTTTGGTTATATGGCATGTAATCGAACTTGAGTTGCAGGGTCAATAGGAGCTTCTAAAAGTCCTCATGTTTAACTTTTGGAATTGACATCTTGTAATTTCTAATTAAAAAATAAGATTAAACAAATAAATTTGTATTTTGGCTCATAATTTCTAGTTTTGTGCTCTCCCTAATGTATGAAATGACCAAAATATTTCTAAATACTATATAGTTATTTTATTTATTTTTGAATATAATAATTACATATGTGGACAGAATAATAATTATATAATACTTGAAAATAACCACATATATAAATAAAATAATTATATACTACTAAAGAATAATCACATATCCAATCCCCTATAGACTCTTCCCAATTCAGTGAAAGCTTTTTAACAATAGTGATCAATAAACCATTGTGCAGTCAGTGTAATGGGATATTGAAATATTCTTTTACGATCAGAAATGATATTGAAGCTGCTAAAGAAGCAGGTCGTTCTGTAGAATACACGTTCTCTCATTGTCATAGACTTGCATGCCCATGTTGATTTTTTGCTGACCTGCCAAGTTTTTTTTTTTTTTCCTTTTGTGTGTTTGTCTCTGTTTGCTTTGTAGTTCACTCTTTAGATATTTCAATTTTCATATTCATTATAAATGTGTCGTTTAGGTATGCAAACGTAGGAGAATATAAGGTGGTGTTGGAAGAGTTGTAACATTATTAATCCTTTAAATTGGTAAAAAAACAATTGCAAACACTCAAGCATAAACATTATGATACAAATCATGATTTTCTTTGCAATTGATCATGTTTGGTCTTGCTTCAAGTTTATGTGTTCACTTAGAACTCACAACATTCGCATCTCATCAGAACCATTTATTTGCATTCATGAATATTTTGAGCCTTTTCTTTACATATATTTTCTTTTGTATCTTTCATGTTTCCTTCCCTTCACTTATTCGAGTTATATATGTAGTTGGCAAGAAAATAAGGAAATATAAGAATCGCATACTTATCTGAATAGACAGTAAATGTAAATTACAAATTCTGAGAACCATAGCACAAACTGATGCAAAATTTCACAACAGCTCGAGTTTCATCAACAATCATCCAATATCTGAACCTTTGCCTATTCATCTTGTGCCACGTTTGGAAGTCTTGGAATGATGACAAGGTCTCGGACTCTTGGAGCCAGTATTGGAGTGAAATCTTAAATTAAGTGATAATAAAGCAACAAATATAGAAATTAATATAAATTAGACATCAATTGTCAGGGTGGCCGAGTGGTCTAAGGCGCCAGACTCAAGTTCTGGTCCTCGTGAGAGGGCGTGGGTTCAAATCCCACTTCTGACACTTAACGTTTCCATTTTGCCAAACTTTTCCTTGTGAAAGAAGGTCATTTTGGGCCGAAAGCATTAGCTAACAAGAGTCGGAAAATCAACAGATATAACAGCAGTCTAGTTTTCATGGCCCAATAAAAAAAAATCAGTCAACCAAATATTTCAACTTTTTTTTTTTTGGTTTATTTTGGGGGTAAAGAGCAAATATGTTCTCTTAAATAACATATTATTGTAACTTTTGTAATAAATATTATTGTTATTATAATGAGAACTATTAACATTGTCAAAATGGGTTGAGCCCAAAAACTCAAATTTTAAATGTGCGTTAATTTGGCTAGTTTGAGCATATTTCTACAGGGCTTTAAAGATAAATGGACTAGCCCGTTATTGTTATTATTTTAAAATAAAAAAACTTAACAATAAAACTAAAAAACCAAAAAAATTTTAAAAATAATATAAGAAATCAAAATAGAAACGGGATGCCTACTTTAATAATTGGGATGAACTAAAACCAATTTGATGTGGGCCAAGCTCAAATTTTATATGAGTCAAGTTTAAAATTGACAATACTAATGATAGCGATGATAATGGTGATGATAAATATTAAAAAGATAGTTATAATTGAAGTTACTAGGTCCTATTGTCGTGAGAAATTTATGCTATGTTTGGATAGGAGAAGAAAATCGAGAAATAAAATAGGAGGAAAGAAAAGAGAGAGGATAGAACATAAAGAGAAAATAGTTTTTTTGGATGATGTGAAAATGAGGGGGAAGAAAATGTAGCTTTTTAAAATTTGATAGAATATAAAAGTAGGCACTTTGACCCAAATCTTATACTTCTACAACTTTTTAACACATTTATTACACTTTTAAACTTATTTACCTTAATATAATACTTAAAAAAAAAACTTTTTTAGAGTAGTGGGTCCTACCAAACACGCCGTGGGCCTACCGACGTGTCCCTACCAAACATGCCGTGGCCCACGTGACGTGTCCCAATTCAGACGCGCTGCAACACAAACCAGGTATCTGCATTTGATAGAGAACAAATCGGAGAAGAAAGGGGATCACTACGAGGCGATCTACGAGGACACGTATCTAGTTGTGGCTGGTGGGTTTGGAATCTTTGAGGGGGTGTACAGTCAGGTTAAGCTGCAGCAAATTGTGTTCCCCATCTAGATCTTCTACACATTTTACCTCAAAGTGAGGATGTAATTATAAATTGAGACACACCATGTGGGCCACGAAGTGTTTGGTAAGGACACACTGGCAGGCCTACGACATGTTCGGTGGGGCCCATTGCTTCCAAAAAAGTTTTTTTTTTAAAAGTATAATATTAAGGTAAATAAGTTTAAAAGTGTAATAAATGTGTAAAAAAATTATAGAAGTGTAATATTTGGGTCAAAGTGCCTATAAAAGTACACTCATCTCCTTTAAAAAATTAGAACTAGTGTCATTAATAGAGGCAAAATGATCCAATTACCTTTTGTAGTCCCTCCATTGCATTTTCTCTCCATTCATGGAGAGAACTTTTCACCTCAATTTTTTCTCCTGCAATCAAACAATAGAAAATAACTTTTCACCTCCCTTTTCTCTCCTACAACCAAATAATAAAAATTAACTTTTCACCTCCATATATTTTCTTTCCTTCAATTTTTTCCCCCTACTTTTCTCTCAATCCAAACATAGGGTTAGAAAATTTGGAGATCAAGGATTTATGCTATTATGTAACAAAAAAAAAAAAAGTCATACCTGGCCGTAGAATGCATGTACAAAATATGTGTAGTCTCAAATTTTTTATTGAAATTTTTTTTATTGACAAAATAAATTGAGTTTTGACTCGATAGATAATGTATTTGTTTTTGCAATTTCTTACAGTAATTTGGGATGGGCACCTATTATCCGAGTCACACAAACAAAAAGTGAAAAGGAAAAGATATTAGAACTTCAATCATTTCACACTTTAGGGCATAAATTTTCCAAATGGAGCCTACTTTCACTTGATGTGCCGCAATAAGTGGAGGGGTTGAGTGGAGAATAAGTGATGGTCACCAAAAAAACTAAATGGGAAAGCAAAGCAACTTTTAACATCTCACCAAAAGTGCGGCCAAACAACGATATTTTAATCTTCGAATGAGATTAATTTCATGTTCAATTGAGTAAAATGAAAATACTCATAGTATTAACCAAAAAAAAAAAAACAACGGTACTTCAATATACAACCTAATATAACTTACATAATTACTAATACAGTAATGTTTATTTAATGGTAATTATAACTTTATAACTTCATATTATTCTGATAGCAATTTTAATAATAAACTGAAAAATAGATACAGGATGACTTTAGCCATACTATTCAAGAACTGCACCTATTTATCATAATTGAAAGAATCTGGTAACCAGTTCTCTTACTTAAAGAACATTAAAAGGATGCAAATATTATTACTCTTTTTTATCCTTTTCCACTACAATATTCTTTTCGTTAATTCAGTTGTGTACGTAATCACTTTTGACATTGGATTCATTGCCTTTTACTTATTACAATATAATAATAACATGTTTGAAATTTAAGTGCAAAGAAATCTGCATGGATCTCCTTGTCACCCAATCTTACTGCATGCAACATCCCTTTGTCTTCAATTGCCTTTTTATTTTGACAAGTGATCAAAAAGAGACGCCGCATTGTCTAACCAATTAAAAACTTCCATCTCATTTGGTAATTTTAAGGAATCAATAAGTAATGAAATTTGAATTATTTATAAAAGTGTACCTTTTAGAAATATGATTTTGTGGGTGCTAAATAAGTTATGTTTAATAAAAGTAATTTAGGTTATTTTGTAAAATTAATGAGGATATGTTAAAGAAAAATGTGGGAAATTAACTGAAATAATGCTATTTAATTAGTTAATTATGTATTTAGGTTAATTTTTAAAATATTTACCAAAATGGGTTAGTTTTTATACCTAATAAACGCCAATTCGTTTTTATAACAAAACGCCAAATCAAATCTGCGTTTTATGTAATAAACGCCAAAATTAAAACGGAGTTTCTTGTAAAAAAATGCCAAAATGATATAAAACGCCAAAATGAAAGTCAAAAGCTGCTGAATTGATTTCCTAGAAAACCCCAAAACGTTTTGGCGTTTTTCTCTAGAAAACTCTGAAACGTTTTGGAGTTTTTTAAAGAAAAATGCCAATTCAAGTTGGCCTTTTTTGGGGCCAAAACAAAACTCTTAACCCTGAACTCAAAACCCCAACTACTAACTTAAATTCTAAACCCTAAATCCTAAACAAACCCTAAACCCCTAATTCAAATCCCTAACCACAAGCCTCAAATATTAAACTCAAAAATATTGTTCTAACCTCTAAACTGTATACCCTAAACCTCAATTTTCACATCCCAAGAATAAGACTCTAACTTCCAAACCTCTAATCCCAAAGTTAAAAATAAAACTTTGACAACTAAACTCTAAATCTAAACCCCAAACCTAATTCCAAAATTCAAAAATTCAACTCCAAACCCTAAACTCAACAATTGAACTATAACTCCAAACCATAAACCCAAACTTCAACCCCTTAACCCTAAACCTTTAACCTTAAATCCTATACCAAATCCCAAACCCCAAATTCCTAAACCCTAAACACCTAATCCCAAACCTAAACCTAAATTCAAACATACAACTCCAACCCCTAAATTTAACAATTAAACTATAACCCCAAACCCTAACCCTAAACATTTAACCCTAAAACCTAAACCACATCTCAAACCCTAAATTTCTAAACCCCAAACACTTAATACCAAACTCAAAAAAAAATCCAACCTTAAACCCTAACGCCGAAACTAAGGGTTTGGGTTTAAGGCTAGATTTTTTTTGAGTTTGGTATTAAGTGTTTGGGGTTTAGAAATTTAGGGTTTGAGATGTGGTTTAGGTTTTAGGGTTAATGGTTTGAGTTAGGAGTTAGGGTTTGAGGTTAGGGTTTATGGTTTAGGGTTATAGTTTAATTGTTGAATTTAAGGGTTAGAGTTGTATGTTTGAATTTAGGTTTAGGTTTAGGTTTGGGATTAGGTGTTTAGGGTTTAGGAATTTAGGGTTTGTGATTTGGTATAGGGTTAGGGGGTTGGGGTTTAGGTTTATGGTTTGGAGTTTAGAGTTATAGTTTAATTGTTGAGTTTAGGGTTTAGAGTTGCATTTTTGAATTTTGGGTTCAAGTTTAGGGTTTAGATTTGAAATTTGGAGTTTAGTTATTGGAGTTTTATTCTGGGGATGTGAAAATTAGGGTTTGAGGTATACAGTTTAGAGGTTGGAGCAGTATTTTTGAGTTTAAAATTTGGGGCTTGTGGTTGGGGATTTAGATTAGGGGTTTGGGGTTTGGTTTAGGGTTTTAGAGTTTAGAATTTAAGTTAGTGGTTGGGGTTTTGAGTTCAGGGTTAAGAGTTTTTTTTTTTTGTCCCAAAAAGGCCAACTTGAATTGGCATTTTTCTTTAGAAAACTCCAAAATGTTTCGGAGTTTTCTAGAGAAAAACGCCAAAACATTTTGGAGTTTTCTAGAGAAAAACACCAAAACGTTTTGGAGTTTTCTAGGAAATCAATTCGGCAGCTTTTGACTTTCATTTCAGCGTTTTATATCATTTTGGCATTTTTTTACAAGAAACTCCATTTTAATTTTGGTGTTTATTACATAAAACGCAGATTTGATTTGGCGTTTTGTTATAAAAACGAATTGGCGTTTATTAGGTATAAAAACTAACCCATTTTAGCAAATATTTTAAAAACTAACCTAAATACGTAATTAACTAATTAAATAGCATTATTTCAGTTAATTTCCCGAAACATGTATTAATTTTCATAAAATAGAGCATGAAATATAGAATTTCACCTCTCAAGTGTACAACAGGAATGCTAATTTCTACTTCTATAAAAACATTCTTGAAATAGAATCATTCAATTTCTTTTTCCCACCAAATATAAGAATGCTCATTTCATAAAATAAAGCATAAAATAAAATTACCATTCTATATACCAAACGAGCAATTTTAGAATTATTTATTTCTTGTTGCATGACGATACGAAGATTTGAATCTTAAACTCTTGCAAACTATTTAACCACTAAACTACACAAACTTAATCTTCTCATAATTGTCGTAAAAGCTCATATAATAATACTTGATCATATGATAATTTCTTGTGATATAAGTCAGTGTCATTGGAAAATTATTTTGATGAAATTATTTTTCCCATCTAGAAAAACCCTCACACCGAAACCATATTAAGAGAAAATGCACACCAGATTTGCTGGATATATAGCTGGCAAGTCAGATTGGATTCCTTTAAGAGTACCTATGTACATGACTGCATGATTGGTTCATTGCAGCAGATAAAAGATCAAGTTAAAAGTTAAAAGTTAAAACAACCTCAAGTGGCTTTCCTATATATAGGCTATTTTCTCTTCCTTTTAAGAGTGAAGGAAAGATTGTAGCAAAAGTAAGAGGTAAAGCCAAACATGGTTAAATTTCTTAAGAAAAATGGGGACAAGTAAAAGTTCGGAAAAATATTTATCGAGAGAAAAATATTAATTATTTCTTAGTTAATATTTGTGTGAGTTATATAAAGCTTCTNTTAAGAAAAATGGGGAAAAGTAAAAGTTCGGAAAAATATTTATCGAGAGAAAAATATTAATTATTTCTTAGTTAATATTTGTGTGAGTTATATAAAGCTTCTCCTTTTTTTTGGGGGGGTTTTTTTTAGGCCTCTAATATCGCAATAATCTTAGTTTTAGAAGCAAAAGTAAAATGGGTAATTGCAAACGAAGTTATAGCTTGTTCGAAAAGATTGTGGAGAAGTGAAAATGCACGTTCTAAATATTGAAGGCCAAAGTCTGAGAAGCCTTTTTTGGTGTACAGAAGTAAGCTGGTTTCATTTATGACATCATAAACCGAATTATGTGATTAATTGTTTTGTTATAAAATATAGTACTCAGTTAGATAAAATTATAATTATGTTGAATTTGACGATTCCTAATATTTTTAAAAACATGATTTGAATTATTGAAAATAAGTTTGTAAGCAAAAATTTCACCATATTGACGGTTTATGGGAAAAGATGTAGATTGATAGATTGATTGAATATTATGGCACTTAGGGCAAAAGTCACAAATCACATCCTCCACATATGTGATCGTATCAATATCATATCATTTTTATTTTTTCTTGACATAAGATATTATTTTATTTTATTTTTTTAGTTTTATTTATTCCTTCCAACATCACTTTGCTGAAAATTTATTAATGCGAATTTATAATTTTTTTAAAAAAGTTTTATGAGTGAAACTATTTACAAAAAGAAATAGATTAACTTTTTTTTTTGGGTACATAAAAATTTAGGATGAAAAAAAATTACTCAATTTCAAAGCCAAAACATATTACATGCCTCAACGAAAACTTATAGTGAAANGTGAAAGAGATTAACTTTTAATTAAACTAAACTAAACCATCATTGTTGTTATCAGTATATGACCTCTCAACTGTTTGAAAGAGGACCACGTCATGACAATAACATTTGGAAAATGATATTTACATAAAATTTTTGTCATAAGAAATCAACTGCATACAAAATTAAACAACAAACAAAATTCAAGTTTTAATGGTTCTATTTAATTATTTTAAACTATATCTTGTGAATTTTATTTGTATACATGTCACTACTGGTGCAATTTATGTCTATTTTCCTTTTACAAAAACAATACCATGTTTTTATTCCTCAATTAAAATAAAAGTAAAATGGTTTTTCTTTTTTAACATCACTCCACTCAAAATGTTTTTACTATTATGAATTGAGATGTATTTTCTAAGAAATTTAAAGATTAAAACTATATAAAAAAACGAAAATCCACAAATTAACTTCTTCTAAAACTAAATCAGTAAATATAAAGTTACAATTAAGTAATTTACTTGAATCCAATCGAATTATGGTGGTAGGCTTATGGGCAAAATATCAAACACTGTGTATAAAAAATCATGAAGTGTTGCTACAATTATAGATGATTACGACGTATGAGGGGAAAAGGACCATGACATCAACGTCTGCGTTTGGGTCACACACTCAACAATTGTGAGCTTCACGTCTGAAACTGACCTGACTCTGTTTTACAATACTTTCCTTTTATTATAATGACCCCAAAAAAATATCTTTTCCTTACTAATTACTTATATAACACTAGTACGGTACGGGTACATATACGATTTTTGTTACGGCATTTTAAAAAAAATAAGGATACAAATACACCACGTTATATATATATATATAATAAATTTTTTTAAAATTATTTAAATATTAAAAATATCAACTATTAATCCTTAACAAATAAATAACAATTAACAAGTATTAACTCAAAATATAAATCATCAATCAAAATTCAAATAATAAAATTTATCATATTTGATTAAGTATCATTAGTATATTATAAATCTTTTTTAATTAGACCAAATACATTATAAAAAGTCACAAAAAAATAATAAACTATTATAAAAATTGGGATTAGCTACGTTTTGAAACACTTTAAAAAAAAAAAGACATGTTTCTTTTATTGGTACGCGTTTCGCTTTTCGGAGACGTCTCTGAAATGGATATGCCTGCTTCCTTGGCGTTTTGGTGCTATTAGTAGGTTATTACTCATTAATTTTGACGCGTACCAACATGTTTGAAGTTTGAGAAGTTGCAAATTTGTTTGTTGAGACTCTTGAGTCTTGAGCGGTAAAACTGTAAAAAGAGAACCACTAAAGCTACTGCTGTGAGAGAGAATTGTGAAATGACGCAGTGATTAGGTTTTAAGACCTTTCACATTTGAACAAAAAAATTACTTAACTATATAATATCCTTATTTTTAACTAACACGCATGCTAAAAACTTTTGCTTTTGATATCTATTAGTTTATACATGTATGATCGATTTGCTGTAATGATGTAGAATTGGCATGCATACCACTGGTTCCTTGAGTGTCCAAAAGCTAAGACAATGTCTGCTCTGATGCTGCAAATTCAGGCTCGTAGATTTAGCTCGATGTCGGAATAATGGTGGAACTTTCTATTGAGTGAGCTTAATTGTTTGTAAGCTCCTACATTGATTGGAAAGAGGTCACAGATGTAATAGGGTTCACTGTTTTGGTTGGTTCTTTTGTTGTTTTCTGGTGCAGAGTACCTTGATGTTTTCTTTTATGTTTAACTTGATGTTAGAATCTGATTCCACAAGGATCGCCCAGAGTTCTGCTAGCAAAGTTGTTCTTGATGTAACCTCTCAATCGCTCATCTTTGGAGTGAGTAGTTGGGACTTGGGCGTGTTGCCCTTGTCAGGTTACGTTAATTTGTAATTCCTTTGCACTTTATTCCTGTATACTTGTTATATCTTAAGATAAACTATGTAATTTACTCTTATTTCATCAAAATTTAGATTGAAACACAGAAATGGGGAGCACTATATATATATATATAATATGCTCACTCACCAAATAATCTGGAGCCGAATGATACTGAAATTATCTTTATAATTTATGAGCTCTGTATTTGAATCTAAAATTGAAACAAAAAATACCAAACAATTGTGTGTCAGAAATTTAGTTAAGTAATTTTATTTAAACCTTTATTTTAATCGAGCTCAAATTTTGTCACACATAAAATATCTTTTGGCACATAAAGATATGCACATGTTTTCTGTGGGACTAAATGCACTTCAATTCCACACTCAAAAATATCTGTGTTTTAATTTAAAACATGTAATGGTATGAAATTCCCACCACTGCTTGCTGTCGATGGAATTTGGGGGTTGGAATTATCCTAAGGAAAAGATTGATCATGTACTGGAGGTCCCATCTAGGGGTCCAAACGAAGGTTCACACTACGAAGGTTCACACTACAACCTTCCTAGCTAGTTCCCACCACTTTCCATAATTATTCATGACAACAATTAGAAAAAAGACTATAGAGAAAGTTCAAAGAGAATATAATAAAGAGAAAGAAACAAACAGAAAATGATATATGAAACCAAACCTTGCGTGTCCCACTCACATAACAACAATGTTTCTGGTGGGCATTGTCCTTTGACCACTCATGCCTTTTGTTTGAGCATAGAGCACCTTCCAAGTCGGTATATTCTTTTGTTTATAGAAAAGAATATGTTCACTATGATGAGAAACTTAAATAAAAAGATATATAGAGTTTCATGTATTATAATAAAATTTTATAACAGGGAACACCTTCTAAATTCAAGATTTTCTTTCTTTTCTAAAAATGAAGTTAATTTTTTATAATAAAAATCTCTACTGTGATATGTAACTTTACATTTTTTTTTTTGAAAAATTAGTTTCATAAATTATATATGAGTTTTATGACAAGAGAGGAAGAAAAATTCGAAAGCGAACCATGTCTTAAACATAACCACAATTAATACTACCACATTATTCACATTTGTGCATGAAGCAGCTTTCAAAATGGCTCTGAATAGCTTTCCCCCACATGTTCAACTCTGAAGGTTGGTGAAAGAGAGAGGAAATTATTTTCTCTTAAAATAGTGTTTATTGTTTTTAGGGATTAATCAGTTAGATGTAAAATAATTTTTAAATTTTCACCCAATAGCTTAAACTTTTAAGTTGAACTGATTATTGACAGAATCAATATTAACTATCGCTCTTTCATAATCTACTTGATCAATTGATCCCTAATATAGAACCCCCATATAAAAACCTGAAAAACATTATACTTTACTAAAAAAGTTATATTTATAATGTAATATAAAAGAAAATTTTATAATTACCCTAAATAATTAGTTTATATTCTAGCTAATTAAATTTTTTAATTTTTTCAATAAATTATATTTCATAATGTGATCACATACACGTCACAATGATGAAAAAAATGTTAGTGGATTTCATCAACTTTATTTATTCTTCATAATTCTAGTTCATATATATAACTGTTCAAATATAATTGGTCGGAATATGGGGATCCAATGCCTAGAACCAATGGACCAATTGGAGAAGACTGGGACCACAGTTCCCTACACTATGAATATATATTCTCCCATAATGTTATTTAATTTTTAGAGTATAGCCCGGGAATAGCTTTCATTTGGATGAGTTATGTGAACCATGCTTAAAGAAATGTTTTATCTTAGTAATACAAATTCATCTTGCAAGTTGCAGTAGAAACAAAAGTAAGTAGAAAAAGGAATAAGACACTAATCTTTTAATCAAGACAATACAAAAGAGCAAGTTAATTACATGCCTTAGTATGCGATTTAACTTCGTCTTCCAGCAAATAATATGAGCTTAAATTATTTTTATTTTCGTAAAATTTCATTGAGGGGTATTATAATAATTTAAAGTGTGTAGTATATAGCCAATGATGGATTGAAACGATCGATCACAACATCACATAAGGTAAATCAGATTTTTTTTTGATAAATTAAATTGTTAAGGTGGACTTATAATTACATTTAGATGAATATGTGATTTCTATCATTTTATTTTATCTAATCATTAAATTTAAAGTTTAACAAAGTTTTAGTAAATTTTATTTGGCTAAATAGCATTACTCTAAAGAATCTAATAATAATGAATCTAAATTTTAGGTTATCTAGCTGTTCAGGAATAAACTTTATCTGTGATAAGTGATAACCTTTTCTTTTCTTTTTATGGTACAATGAAGCTCGATGTGCTAGATAACTTTTCTTTTCTCTTTATGCTAAAATGAAGCCCAATGTGCTAAGAAAGTAAAAAGTGTATCGAAACTCTTGATATCAAATCCTATGGCGGTTCATAGGACTAGTTAAAGAGAAAACTTTAGATAGACTTAGCCTACAAACATTAAAAGTTTGTTTGAGAGTTAAAATTGGGGAGAAAAGAGAGGAAATGAAATGAGTAAATGTGTCAATCTCCTTATTTGAAAGTTTAAGATTAAAAAATAAAAAGAAACCAAGAGGTAACTCTCACATTCATTTTTTGCCTTCACTTTTGTGTACCTTTGATTTGGAAGGTTTGGAGAAGAAAGATGAATACTTTACTATTATACCTCTATTTATTTCTTTAAATTTTTTTCAAATACTATTTAAATAACATTATTAAATTTTATATTGAATATATTTACTTTATAAATAAAGGATAAATTTATAAAATTATAAATTTTTGTTTCTTTCTTTTTCTTTCCTCTCCCCTTGTTTATTTTAATCATCCAAACAAGAGAAAGAAAAACCCTTTCCTTCCTTTTCTCTTATTTCTCTCCATTTCCTCTCCTCTCATCTCCTTTCCTCTCACTTCAAACTCCCAAACATACCCTAAATGAGACCAAACCTATGTGTTAAATATCTGATTGGTCCAATCTCTATAACGTGCTAATTAAGAAAAATGTCATGTGATTGTCCTATCTTTGGCAGATTTCAGTCAGGCAAAAGATTAGGAAGAATTACTAAAAAAAAGAAAAAAGTTAAAAAAGATCTCTTTAAAAAATAAAAAAAAGATTACTGAAAATATACAAATTATTATATTAGTTTTTTTTTTTAAATAGATTTTTCTTACTTTTCTTTTTTGGGATTTCTCCTCAATATAAAATTGGCTTAAGGTAAAAGAATGAAAAATAAAAATAAATAAAAATAAAAATACTAGAAGTCTGAATTTTGTTACTAGAATTGCAACTAAAATTATATAAACTTACACCTACCTTTGAATATAACAGTAGTTTTTACCACTTTATTTCATCTAACAACTACGTTTGAATTCTAGCAAGAAAACTCTGGTTGAGTGAGCAAAACAAGATATCAATTTTTAGATATTAAGAGCTGGCTCTCAAAACGCTTCTATATATATAGAGAGAGCAATCGTCCCATATTCCAAGGATAGTACGTCCCTCCCCTTCATGCTTTCACTTATTCTTCAACCCCTCTGAGTTTCCCTACCATACCAAATCAACAATGAGTTTCAAAGCTCTTTATCTTTGGTGTATTTGTTTGGGATTTTTTCAGTTATCACTAGCAGCAAAAGTGAGACATTTCAAATGGGATGTGGAGTACATGTACGGAACTCCAGATTGTGTGGAGCACGCTGTGATGGGAATCAATGGCCAGTTTCCCGGCCCAACAATCCGAGCTCAAGTCGGAGACACCCTTCATATTGAACTCACCAACAAGCTCTCCACAGAAGGAGTTGTTATTCACTGGCATGGAATTAGACAGGTTCTTATCTCTCTCCCTCTCTCTCTTTCTTTCTCTGTCTACAGTTTTTATAGAAGAAAAAAGCATATGAGGAGAAGAACTGTTGTTTAGGCCTATATATATGAGTGGCTTTGAATCTTTGATGCTTCTTAAATTGGATCTGTACTTATTTTTATTTTGGTTTTGTATTTGCAGATTGGAACTCCATGGGCAGATGGAACTGCTTCCATTTCACAGTGTGCTATAAACCCAGGAGAAACTTTCCATTACAGATACAAAGTTGACAGGGTATTACATCTTGTTCTCTCTCTCTCTACTCTTTCTTTTTTGTTTATTACATGCTGATATGGAGGTTTAGATCGGAGAAATTTGTAAACTACCCAAAATTTTCTCTCTCGATCTCTTTCTTTCCCCTTTAGATGCACAAAGTTGTATTGTATAATTGTACACGTGGCTCGTTCGAATCTAGGGTAGTTCAGAAACAAAGTTTTCTGGTGCCAATTAAACTAAGGCTCATTAGTGTACAATTATGCAAGTTTGTGCATTTAAGAATAATACAATTAGCATTACTTGATTATTAATGTAAATGAAGTAGTAGGTTAATCCATGGGTTTTATTTTGGTGCAGCCGGGTACATACTTCTACCATGGACACTATGGTATGCAGAGATCAGCTGGGTTGTATGGGTCCCTTATAGTGGATTTGCCAGATGGACAAAAAGAACCATTCCATTATGATGGAGAGTTCAACCTATTGCTGAGTGATTGGTGGCACAAAAGTGCTCATGATCAAGAGCTTGGTCTCTCCTCCAATCCATTCCGTTGGATTGGTGAACCACAGGTAATAACCACTACACTCTGGTAATAGTAACTTTTTCACATAACGGGAGGTATATGATATTTTTTTTTATGTGATAATATAATATATTAGAACTATTAATAAAAAAAATAAAGAGAGAGAAGAAAACATATTTTATATATTNTATATGTCTTTCAATCAATTTTTTAAAAAATTAAAATTAGAGTTATACAATTAGAGGATATCCATATTTTATTATAAATCTCACCTCATTAGCTCCGAACAAATTTCAAATTTCAACGTTCAAATTCAAGTATCTAATCTGAACACTTGGGATTATTCTTAACAAATCTTTATTTTTTATATCTCAAACATCCCCACTGGCAATATTACAAGTTGACATATATAAAATGTCAGGAAAGTTACTGAAAAGAACAGCACATGTGACCCATTTTTCAACGAGTATTGACCTTTTATTCCTCTCTTTTGTGGGATGGAGGGCAGCACATGGTTTGAACATAATTACATAAGATTGCAACAATCAAGGATTAGTCTAAAAATATATTATATCGTATATTTTAAAAAATAGAATTTTAAATAAGAAATAATCTTCTATCTGTAGTGTTAATAGTGTCGATTTCAGGGGCTCACGTGAATATTATCCATTTTGCTACATTGTATCGATTCTACTAAACTTAAACTTCGTTTCTTAGTAAATATAGTGGTGTGTGTGTGTGTCTATATATAAAAAGTAATAATTCATTTTGCTTTTAATCAATAACTTTCTAAATGCATTGCATATATTGTAGTTTAATCAATCACTTTCTTTTTTTAAAGTGATCCAAAGGTTTACTGTTGTCATACGCGGTAGTAGGTGAACTGATCCAAAGATTTGATTGTCTTTTTTGACAATTTAACCCCAAATTAAGGAGGGAGGAAAGAGCGCTATATTGATTACAACTAAGTACAATGTACGTCTTTTTAATCTTTTCTAACCTTCCACACATTTTCACTTTCTGTTTTTTTTCAGAGTTTGCTGATCAATGGAAGAGGACAATTCAATTGTTCAATGGCGGCAGATTTTGGCAACACCACTTTACCCCAATGCAAGTTTAGAGGCAATGAACAATGTGCACCACAGATTCTCCATGTGCTTCCGAACAAGACCTATAGGCTCAGAATTGCTAGTTCCACTGCCTTAGCTTCTCTCAACTTGGCCATTGGGGTACGCATATATTATAAGACATTACATAAATTACAGCTATGCTATTATTGCTTTTCACTTTCTCCTTTTCCATTCTTAGTCTCTTCAAGTTTCAATAAAGTTCCTTACAGATCATTTCACACTATAAATACATGATATTATCTAAATTTTAACAAGAATCACTTAAATTTTTTTAATGTATAATTTAAATATAAAATATTGCAAGAATCAAGTAAACTCAACCCAAGTTGATGGTAGGGTTGAACGACCCATCATTTCGACAACTTTTATTACGTTGCCCATTTGTGTGTATGCGTTTCATTAGGTAAAAGTCGGGAAGATTCTGATTCCCTTTTGCTATTGTTAGTGACTATGAGCTGTTTGATAAGATAAATTTGGTGGCCTTTTTCATTTCTCCCACTAAAAGAGGAGCAACATAGGAGATCATGGGTCATTCGCTTCCACTATACCCATATTTATATATTCCCTATTCGAATAGTTGAGGTATATAATGGTCCTCATGTACGATACTAGACACAAGGGTCAAAAGTTGGCAAGAAAGTGATAAATGTAAATAATCATACATTTTGGAGAAGATTGTTGCCAACAATGACCACTTATAGTGAATGGAGAAATCCTTTGGTGAACANTGGAGAAATCCATTGGTGAACATAGTTCACCATTAATTACATGTAGAAATTTGAGTAGAACTCAAATCTATGCCTAGTGGGATTCAAATTTCTTAGTTTAGATATACGTGTGTATATATATATATATTAAGAAAATTGTTTTAACTGATAAATATCTAAACACTTTATTTATAAGAATTAGTTTAAATTTCGCTACAAATAATTCTTTTTTAATAAAAAATATATAAATACTATTATAAATCTCATTATATATATATATATATATATATATATATATATATATATATATATAAAAGTGTGGAGTTAAATGATGTACAAATTAAGCATGCGATGTGAGTGGGAACTCACTACCAAACTGTCAAGCACAAAGGATGGAACAAATTAGATTGATAAAGTGCAAAATGACCACTTAGATGGCCAGAATTGGTTGGAACACACGTGTGAAAGTGAGGACAAAAGGTCATGATGGCCTTTTGTACACTGTACATAATCCCACATGGTATTAGATTATGGGGGACTCTATCCCAGATATATGATATTATATGGAAACTATCAATTTAGTCCAGGTACCCACACATCTGACCCTCGTTTTCTTTCATGCGTCAAATAGGCACAGATTGACTAGTTGTTTTCCTGTGCATGAAAAGGAGTGATTACTTTTTTCCCCACTTTGAGCATAAATTACTATTTGAATAGGTGTAATTGATATATAAAGGTTTCTCTTTTGTATTGTTGTAAAGACTTGGGGACTATTTATTTTCCCAAAAAAATTATCTTTAATCCAACAAAATCTGAACTATTTAATCTAAGTAGAAAAATATTAATTAATTAATTAATTAATTTTTTTATTATGGAGAGGGAGATAAGTATATGGGAAACACCTTAAGTAAAAGAAAGGCGGACAACCATTAGGGCAAAGCCTAAATTTGGGTCAGTAAATTATGGTTGTACATATTCTTATAGCTGTACAAATTATATATTTTATCTAAATTTAAGTGACTACATATCTAACTTTCTTATTTATCAACTTATATTATAAGATGGAGCTACTTATACAATGAGCATTACTCTTAATCTAATATAGTTTTTTTAGCTTGCATTTGACTGGTTTTGGTTAATATATATATATATAAAATTCCCTAGTAGAAGATATATACTGAATCAAGATATTTTTGCATGAGTTTCACATATGGTGGGTGCAAGTCTAAGTTCTTATTTTGTGTAATTTGTTTCATCATTAATGACCAAAAATCTCATTAACTTTATCATGTTTTTATGTTCTAGAATCACAAGTTGGTGGTGGTGGAAGCTGATGGAAACTATGTCCAGCCATTCGCCGTGGACGACATAGACATATACTCAGGCGAGAGCTACTCAGTTCTCATAACCACAGATCAAGACCCTAAAAAAAACTACTGGCTTTCAGTTGGTGTAAGAGGAAGAGAACCCAAAACCCCACAAGGCCTAACCATTCTAAACTACAAAACAACAACTGCTTCAAAACTTCCCACTTCTCCACCTCCCATTACTCCTCGTTGGAATGATAATGCTCGTAGCAAAGCATTTGCTGAGAAAGTTTTAGCCCTAATGGGAACCCTACAACCTCCAAAATATGCTAACCGTAGGATTCTCCTTCTCAACACACAAAACAAAATAAATGGATTCACCAAATGGGCTATTAACAACGTCTCCTTAACATTACCACCAACTCCTTACTTGGGCTCCCTTAAATTTGGGCTCAAGAACGCCTTCGATCAGAAAAAACCACCGGAAAATTTCTTGCCTGAATATGACATCTTGAATCCCCCAGTAAACCCTAATTCGACAACCGGGAATGGGGTTTACATGTTTGAGTTAAATTCTGTTGTTGATGTAATACTCCAAAATGCCAATGCCCTAAATGCAAATGTGAGTGAAATACACCCTTGGCATTTACATGGGCATGATTTTTGGGTTTTGGGTTATGGAGATGGGAAATTCTCACCAGGAGATGAGAAGAAGTTCAATTTGAAGAATCCACCATTGAAGAACACTGCAGTTATTTTCCCTTATGGATGGACTGCTTTGAGGTTTAAGGCAGATAACCCTGGAGTTTGGGCCTTCCATTGTCACATTGAGCCTCATTTGCATATGGGAATGGGTGTGGTTTTTGCTGAAGGTGTCCAATATGTGAAGAGAATACCTGAACAAGCTCTTACATGTGGCCTTACAGGGGAGATGCTCTTGAACAAAAAACACAACTGAGACTAGTTAGTTATGCTTGCCCTTAATCTGTTAAGTGTACGTTCTTTCCTTTATTTTCTATTTTTCTTCTTTTGGATGGTGTTGTCTTGTTTCTATTATATATAGGTTTAGGCCAGTGTACTGCCTTACGTAAGGTAGTTCATCTCGTCCTCTCTTTTTGTCCTTGCAATTTTGTGTAAGTTAATAATTTATCATGAGAAAGGTGTATCAAAGTCCCAAAAAAATTTATGAAAGATGAACGGAGATAATTAGAGTTAGAAAGTCCTTTTGAATTAACCTAAACTTCTACCTAAATTCCACTCACTCCAACCAATTGAGGCATGCAAGCTATCAAATTCCTTGTTGTGATCATAACTATCAAAGAATAACCAAAATATAAAGTTCCAATATTTGTCTGTCTCAAAAGCTAGGTTTGTTCATCAGTGTACATTATGTAACAATTTTGGCACTATACGTGTCTTGCTAATATATTGGTTGGTTTAAGCAAAAGGTGTAACTCCTCTTGGTAGTGAGGCCTTCACTTAAAAAGCTAATTAAGAGTATCTATTCTGAAAAATGGTATTTAAGTCAATGCTTTCCTGACCTTTTCTACACTTGAGTCAGTATTGAAGTTCAAAAGATGCATCAATTTGGTAATCCTATTGAGGCCTCTGCATTACATGCATGCTCAAAATGCTTGAGTGAAAGAATTTGATGTAGATAGAGGAAAGTTAAATAGGATGTGATTGACAAAGCAGATTACAAGCCCATAATTTAGTTACAACATTAGATTCTAAGGTTTACTATTCTTGAGGAGACAACCAAAAGTATTGAACTGAGGGCGTGTTTTTGATTGGAGATTTCAAGTTAAAGTTTTATAAGGATTCATGGATAGTGCACATGGGAGGAGATGAGTTACTTATGCGTAATGTAGCCGAATTCAAAATAAACTATAAAAGAAATTCTAAGATCATCGATGAATTGCATTCTAATAGTGTAAGATGCATGCAAAATTCTGAACAAGATGAAATGAGATGGCAAATTGAATTAAGATATATACCTTAATTAAAGACTAAATCCAGTTCGCAAACCTAATAACAAAGTAAAAGTAATTAGAGAGAGGATAAAAAATATAAGACTCTTACAAAGCAAAACATATTAACAAGTGTGGTTTTCAATATTTAGTAGACTCACCGCCAAAATAGAGGTCTAGTGTGTTAACATAATGTTGAATTAAGCATAGGGTCTCCAATTCATTGTCATCATGATCTATATGCAGATGCAGAAGCAGAGGCCAACATATCTGAACATGAACCAAAACCAAGAGACTTTATTTGTTTCCCAATTTATCAAGTGTATCAATGAGTGAGACTCATAATCCTTCCATTGTTATTCTCCTTTCTATTTTTCAGCTTCTCAATTCAATCTATAACATTACAAAACCACCAAGGTGGTTGGCCTAGTGGTACTAAGTGGGTACTTCACTCCCACCAAGACACAGGTTCAGTACAAGAGAGTGTCACGTTAAATTACACAAAAATATGTTAAAATTTTCAAGTATCTAGTTAAATATATTTTAAAATTTAATTATCTATTTAAAATAAAATAATCTAGCAAAAAGTAAATTAACTCTCAAATCTTATAAAATTTTATGAGTATAATTGTTATCATAAAATCTTTTAATTCAACGGTTGAATCTATTAAATTAAACTTATATAAAAAGTTATTTAACAATGTAATTATAATAAGGGACATTATTTTCACATTTATTTGACATACATTTCTTTGATGTTGCAAATAAAGTAAAATACTTTTCTTTTTCTCCAAAAGCCTTGATAATGTGATATAACTGACCCCTTAAAAAAAATTTAAAAGCTGACCACAACTTAGCTCAGGGAACATTTCTCATTATCCACCCATTTTTACCTGGAAAATATATATTCCCAAATTCTTCCCCCCTCTCTCTTTTTTCTACTCTTCCTCCATGTTCACTTCACTTCCTTGGGGAACATTTCTCATTATCCACCCATTTTTTACCTGGAAAATATATATTCCCAAATTCCTTTTCCCCCCCCTTTTTCTACTCTTCCTCCACGTTCACTTCACTTCCTTCCATTTTTGGAAAGGTTTTGTTTCTTAAGAGAAAGTAGGATTCCATCACTTTTTTTCAATCCTTATGAGAATTAAAATAATTCAATTGGAAATAAAATTTTCAAAATATTTGTACAATTCTTGAAAAAATATTTTATATGTGTCAATGTCACAATAAAGTTAAAGTAATATAAATTTGTTAAGCACATTATGACATTATATGTTATTAAGATACATTGCACTTATATTTTAAATTTGTAGTAATCATATAATCTCATAAATTTTGTGTGCAAATATTTATAAAATGTCCACATAGGTGAAGTTGAGTTAAATAAAAAATATTAATTTAAATAATTAATAGTGAATAATTATATTATTATTGAGGTTTTCTTATTTATAAATTAAATAAACCAAAGGAAACTACTTGTATTTTGTCTGTGCCACCCAACTAGTAAACTAAAAATGAGAAGAGATATGTTATAAGTTCACCCCCACTAAATAGCTCATAATTTATTATGATTCTTTTTTGTCTGAGATAGAATATTTACATTACAATGTATATTTATATATCTTTTTTTAATAAACTCTCATATGGGAATGAGCAAATATTTAAGTCACCAATAATACTATTACAACCATTAAGAGCAAGCACATCAGACTTTGATCCTAGCCCTGAGAAGCTCCCTAACCTTAAGGGTCTGTTTGTGAGTTAAAAGTGGGGGAAAATGAGAGGAAAAGAAATAAGTAAATGTGTCAATCCTCTTGTTTGAAAGTTGATTAAAAAAAGGAAAGAAAATCAAGGAGAAACTATTCATTTTTTTAACTACTTTCTCTCTCTCTAACCGAAATGTCATCACCTCCAATATTTTCATCATCTCACTGCTCTCTCTCTACTTGGGGTTAAAAATTTTAATTTATCTTTTTTTTATTATAAATTTCTTCTCCCCTCCTCCTACTATTGAGCTACAGGAAAAAGAAAATTTCTATGTTAAATAAAATTAAAAAAAATAATACTACCATTACAACTGTCTCTGTGTGTTTTAACAAACTCACAGTAACATTTACAAAAATAAAAAATAAAAAAATGAATCGCAACATTATTTTAAAAAAATAATTTCTTAATAGAGAAAAAATATTATATTTTTTATGTAAAAAAGTATATCACATTATTAAATTTTATATTAAATATATTTATTTTATAAATAAAGGATAAATTTGTAAAATTATAAATTTTTATTTGTTTATTTTCCTTTCCTCTTATTTTGCTCATGTTAATCATACAAACAAGGGAGGAAAAAATTTCTCCTATTCCTTTCCCTCCCTTGCCTCTTGTATCATTACATTCCTTTCCCCTTCAACTCCCAAATAAACCTTAAAGATCAGGGACATGACCACTTGAAAAGAAAGGTTTTTCTTTTGTAATTTGTTTGGCCAAATTGTAACGCTATGTTTATCAAAACTCTACTTACATAACACACGCCTGTTATTGTGTGAAAATTGCGGAGATCATTGTCTCATTAAAAATAGTTAATAATATGGAAGGGGATTCATCTTATCATAATAAAATTCTTTTTACCACATGAATTAGAATTTACTTGAGTATCATTTAATAGGGATTCCAGTCTAATCACCCAGACTAAGGTGTAGGCGGGTTTTTCAATGAACTGAATACTTAATTAACATGGTTGGAAATTAATTACTAATTATGAAGTTGGTTTATTGAATTATGTATAATAGTGTTAAAATCAGTATAAAAAACTCTGGTCTAATTTCTAAAATTGTTCTTGTTTCCACCTAATGATACATGAGGTTGTCCTGCTAGTTCCAAATTCTAATATAAATGAAAATAGATGGTGTTTTTTGTGTTGTCCACCAGTTCAAGGTCATATTAACTCAAGTACTGGAGATGTTATGTTCCAATGACTACACTATAACTCATATTCATGCATTTGTGTTCTTTTACTAAACTAGGCGGATAAATAGGTTCAGCTGACTTCATTATGTAGCTGTTTCTGATACTATGTTTCATGATGAAGCAAATGTTTCATGTCAGCTGAAAAGAGCAGATAAAGTTCTTCTGCCGCTCAAAGAAGGGAATAATAAAGCATAATGCCTTGTAGGCGCAACAACTCCTAATTGAAAGGATGACCAGCAGGATTCGAGTTATTTTGTTACTAGAGTTATTATGCTAAATTGGAAAGTTTGAGTTTGAGCCTTTACATTGCCACTTATCCACTTGCCCTCCCATCCAAGTCCACATTGCTGCAAACTCAAAGTGGAGTGGAGGGGGACCTCTGTTGAAAATAATAATTTGAAATTTAATGGTAGAGTATTAAACTTTTGCTTTTCCCAATTAGTTATTTGAATAAGTATCACAATTGAAGTGTATGAGTTGAGAATTATCCCTTAGCATAAAAAACAGTTATAGATTAAAGGGTTGGAGTTCAAGTGAATGCATCCTCTCTAATAGCCTCATCCGCAAAAGCCTAGGGCTGCCAGCCCAGCCTAACCTAGCTACCACAATCAAATTCCAAACCAAACAGTCAAAAATGAGGAAACAAAGTCACGTGTAGAATTATTCGCTATTAGTCCATATCTTAGATAAAGCACAGGGTTGTGGAATTGTGTTTTCAGGCTTCTAGAAACGTTATCCAAGCTTGGAACACAGAATAGAGTTATTGATTTCATTCTAAATGTCCCACTTTCACCAAATGACTTGTAATTGAATAATACTAAAGTCGTCCTCAGAATTTGTGGGTTATGTGTTCAAATTTAAAATCGTAGTCAAAAGTATAAAAAAAAATCATGTCCATGCTTTCAATGAATTTGAATCTTTTACCTCTATGATAAAGTATTTTTCTTGGAGATTAATTTAAAAAAATTTCACCACATAGTTTTGAAGGGATGAAGTATATATCTCAATAGTTGTACACAAATTATAATCAGTTAATGATAAGTCTTATTATTATTAGTTTTAATTTGAATTAAATCGCTTTTCATAGGAGACTAAAGCAAAACAGATTCAAAATTTTAACTAATTATTTAGCACTAATTAACCATCTTTTAATTGTATGCATGTATGTATAAAATCACGAGCTTAGCTCAAATGCTTGAAGAACCAGGATAAAAGGTCATGTCCACTAACCAGTGAGCACTGATTGATGCTGCTTTTAAAGGAACAGGAAAAAACATTCAATAAATAAAAACCCAGAGACTTGTAATATACCAGAAAGTTAACTTGAAATTTATTGGTCTCTCTCCGTTTTTTTTTTTCTTTTTTCTACAGTGATTTTAACGACACTTTTTACAGTTTTTTTTATTGCGAAATTGTTGACATTAGTAAATTTAAACAAACAATTTTAGGAAATTTAATAAAAAAATTTAACAATGACATGAAGTTTAAAGAAATTCAATATTTGTATCCTAGACATTTAGGCTTGACATCTTGTTGACATCAGTTATGTTGAAAAGGTTAAGCGATTGGGTTTAGCATTATTTTGAACTTAATGCGTATAATAGTTATTGCAAAATATTTTATTCGTAAAATTAAGAAAATGTAAAATTTAATGTCCTATATGTACCCAAGAAATTGTGGTATTACTTTTTACACTCCCAAACAAGAGGCAAATTTAATGGACAAACAAAAGCCACGTTTCAATTTGACTACATAAAAATAATATTATGTATCCAATCAAATGACATAATTAATATCAGGATTACTAACATGCGGAGAAAAAAACCATTTTTAAATTTTTCGTATGTCAAAGTTTTTCATAATAATAAACAAATCAAGCTATCAACTAAGTTGTAAATCAATTGGTTACAAAATTTTTCTTGTAAGAATAAGGTATTTGTGTTTGAGACATTTTATTGACAAAATAAAGATATCAAAGTGCTTCACTATACAAAGTTATAATTATTGGTGCTTTGACATCAGGATCCCTGGAGGAATGATGACTCATCCCAAGTTTAATAATTTCAGCTCTATCTAAAGTTGGAGTCAAGACCTGATTCTAAAGTTACCAAAAAAGAAAAAAACAAATCAAGCTAATGTATTAAACTTTCTTAGTCTATAAAAGTCTTCACTATAAGAATAATATCGCTGTTGAAAATCCCACCCAATCTAATCGCAATGAGTTACTTATAATCTAGGATCTTCGTAGTGAAATATTCACTGTTTAACCATGTGGAATGTCTTTGACAAAATTGTTTTTGTCTTTTATCTCTCACTTTTGCACCTTATGCGCATAGAATTATTGTTCCATATCTTTGGCAAGCCTTGTATTACAAGATTTAACCCGCTTTCAACTTTATTTTTGTATATATTGCTATCTCAAAGGATGGATGCATGCACCATTCACAAGAAGGAGTATTCAGCATTTGAGTTAGTGAGCAGTTATTGCTTTCTCCTTTATATTTCATTGTCATGATTGTCATCTTCTTCCTATAGCTTTATGCAGATAGACTTATAATTTGAATCATTTTATGCTAGCTATTGATTAGTAACTTTTTTTTTTTACGTTTACGGATGGTCCCACATCTTTAAACTATTTGTAGTTGTCATGATAATGCATGTTTGATCATAATATAATTATCAAATAATGTGAAGTAATTTAGTTCAAGGACGCTCTGTTTGGATTGATAGAAAAGTAGGGTGGAAAGAAGTGGGGATGAAAATAGGGTTGAAAATTAGTTTTACTCTTTGGAAGTATGGGTAAAAAATGAAGAGATAAAAAAAATTGGGTAAAGAAAGTGCGTAGGCTCTACAATTTTATTTTCTTTCTAACAATGACGAGAAAATGAGTGGAACCATTAATCTGAGTGGTGAATATTTCAAAGCTAATGGTGGAATGATGTAGTAACAGAAACACTTTTGTCGTTGTATATTGACAACTTTTCTTTCCTTCTACTTTTTCCAAACAACTAAAGAAGAGAAAACTATTTTTTTTTATATATATTTTTTCTTTCCTCTATTTGAGGGGAGAAATTATATTTCCTCCTATTTCCTTTTTTCTCCATGTTTCTCTTGAAATCGAAACAAAGCAGCAAAGTTGATGGATTAATGTCATAATAAGGCTAGGCACTATAACACGTCAAACTTTAGGCTTCATGGACTTACTATAACCATTTTTTAGATGAGAAAATAAACATGATTAGTATAATTAATTAGTCACCATGTATCTATATATTGCATATATGATATACCTATCCTGTATGTGTACTATATATTATTTGGAAAAAGAGCTTTTGTGTCAGGTATTGCTGCAATTCTCTTTGTAGGAAACTACTCTTCATGTCTCGTTTAGTAAGATTTTTGTCTCTTATACATACCATTGCTTATATTTGTTCTTTAATTTTTACATTATATGATCCTTTATACTTGGATTAGCAGAGGAATCAGTCAAATGGCACATGGAGGTAGTTCATCTAACTCGAAGAGCAAGGAAACTGAGGAGCCAAAAATTTCAGCATTAGTTGTGGAGGATTATGAGGCCATCTCCAAGATCCACGAAAGGATACTTAAACGCTATAATATGGAGACAAAAGTAGTTGAAAATGGAACGGAAGCAGTGGACTTGTATCGTTTAGGGGAGCGCTTTGATGTAGTTTTTATGGACAACAATATGCCTACGATGAATGGTATTGAGGTACAATATATATACTTTTTTTTGGCATGATGACTTCAAACTTAAGAATTTCGAGCACAAAACGAAATACATCACACTTAATGGCTCTGCAAATTTATTTATACTTTATTGGCATGTCCCACGGTCACGTAATGAGTTAGATAAATTGTTTCATAGAATTACTTGTTGATTATATATGAGCTGAAATTAATCTTTTGGTTATGTTAGGCAACGAAAAAACTGCGTGCTATGGGCGTGAAGAGCATGATTGTGGGAGTCACTTCAGATACTGGCCCTGAAAGGGTTGAGTTTTTGGCTGCAGGTTTGGACAAATGCTTTGTGAAGCCCTTGACCAAAGAAATGGTTGAAGAAGTCCTGCAAAAGCTCAAGAAATAAAACAATGGATTCATCTATAGGAGATAAGTATGTGTGTATCGGTGTATGCATGAGACAATTAGCCCTTGTGATTTGGCCTTATATGGCTTATATGGCCTTATGTATGTGTGTATGAGACCCTACTATCCCTTATGTCATGTTATGGTAGGGTTAGTTAAGGTTATGTTATATTTTTCTTTCGTTGTTGTAAGCTCTTACGAGATAATCAAGGGTATATAAGTAAGGGTTTAGCATTGTGTAAGCATGTAAATATTCTTTAGTTCAAACACTTGAGAAAATACGCATTTATCTCAGAAAGAACAACATAAAATAGAGATAGAGAAAAAGAGAGAAAGACGATTGTCCGATTTGAAGCCTATGACTTGAAATTTCATGACTGAAAAATATAACTCATGACCACAATCAGATTATTTATTAGATACAAAATGTAGTTAACAGTGATGCAGAAGGCAGAAAACCTATTCGCATTGGAATGAAATTTTGTTGCAATCTATGTAATATAATTAGGCGATCAATCACACTTGATGAAGGTCTTATTTGGTGGCCTCCACGATTAGTCTGCATATTGTACTGGCTTGCTCTTTGGCAACTTCCACTAATTCCTCCTGCAACTCATTCCGTCATATCAAAATTATGTCAAACACTTGATTGAAAAAATACTAGTAGTTTCATTTGAATTGGAAAAAAAAAAAAGTTTAAGCTCCTCAACTGAACTCAAACGAAGATAGGGATAGCAATTTTATCCGAATCTGATTGGGCCCCATAATTTTTATCCATGATGGGATAGGTATAGGGCAAATTAAATGGAGATAGAGGCAGGTATGGAAATTTTAACAGGGATTTTAAAATGGCCATGGTTGGGGACGAGAATGCAGTACAAACAGCTAAATAAACCCTAATTAACTAACTCCCTCAAATTATCTTTCCTTTTTCTGCGTTTTCAACCTAGATAGAATAAGAGTATGGATTTGTAAGGGTAGTGAACCTTTTTATCTATTGACATGATCAAAGATGAAAAAGCAAAGCCTAAAAGTTAAATAAAAAAAAAATTGAATGGCAAAATATACCTTTAATCTTGCAATTTGTTTATGCTATCTCCTACAAAGAAATTTGTGTATGGTATCCTATATATATGAGTGTCCTTTATTTGAATTTGAATTTGATTCCTTGTCCTTTATTTATATTTGTATTTGAATTCAGTTTTTTCTCTTAATTATTTTGTCAAGTTATTTCTTAATTATTATTGAATTGATGTAATTGTATATAAATCTAATTCCTTCTCTTAATTATTTTATCTCAAATTATTTTTGAATTAATTTTTTTTAATGGATCACATACTTCAACTTTGTACACAACATGGCCTACAAGATTTTTATGCAAATTTGGCAGGTTCCCACACAAGAGGGCCGGTACAATGGATAAGATCGTCAAAAATTTAGAATGATAAGCAATAACTTATACATGCCCTGTTGAAGATATCGAATATATTAAACTCGAAAAAAGATATCCTGTTTTAGTGCTTCTCTATTGAAAAGCAAACCTTGACATATCCAAGTCTCTCTCTCTCTCTTATAGCATTGGCAAGGAGAAATTTCAATAACAACCACGCAGTGCCCGGTGTCTATTGCATGGACTCGGTTCCAAGGCCATAACCAACTTCTAATGTGTTGCTATATTCCCATTAGAGATCATCCTGTCATCAGCCTATGCTGAAATAGCAAAGGGAAAACGATAAATACACCACCACACATTCAATGTATACAACTCACCACAGAGCAACAGCAGCAATCAGAATATAAACTGGTAATATTAAGTAGCCACCACTACATTTTAAGTCAAGGAATCCCAAGAATCAATCCTACAAGATTTTTATGCAAATTTTGTAGGTTCCCGCACAAGAGGGCCGGTACAATGGATAAGATCGTCAAAAATTTAGAATTATAAGCGATAACTTACATGCCCTGTTGAAGATATCCAATATATTAAACTTGAAAATAGATATCCTGTTTTAGTGCTTCTCTATTGAAATGCAAACCTTGACAATACCGTCAAATGCATCAATAACCAGACCTTGCAATCTCCCAACCAAAACGTGCGAGATAAACAATTTAATCAGATACACAAACACACACAATAACACAACAAATCCTAAAACTCATGCACATGGTGGTTCACTGGGCAAAAATCAAAGTCCAGAGATGCTTGCTGCAAATTAAAGAGGACCTAGATGAAAAAGTGCTGCAGGATGGTCGCCACCTCTTTGTGTTACACAATCAGAGGAGGAGGAATAGCAGAAAAAACAGCAGAAAAACAAAGTAACAGAAGTCTTTTTTTATGGCTAAAAGGTTCTAAAACGAGATTCAATCGTTTGCTGCTATATATACAAAATACCAACAGTTGGTTTAAGCTACAGTAAGAGCAGGTTTTGATCTATATCAAATCTGACACATTTTTTTCCACAAACAAAAATTACCATTCATCTACAACTAACAAGATAGCATAGCAAATTTTATGCATAAACAAAACAAAATATTTTCTTAACTTAGAGTACTTCGAAAAAATCTCATAGTCTGTTGACAGCCACGAAGTGAGCGTAATGGACGGAGACAATATTGGACATTGGACATGCAAGCAGTTCCCTCGCACCATAGTGAATGATAAAACAAAGAAAATAATCAAAAGGTTAGAAATTTTGTNGGTTTTGATCTATATCAAATCTGACAGATTTTTTTCCACAAACAAAAATTACCATTCATCTACAACTAACAAGATAGCATAGCAAATTTTATGTATAAACAAAACAAAATATTTTCTTAACTTAGAGTACTTCGAAAAAATCTCATAGTCTGTTGACAGCCACGAAGTGAGCGTAATGGACGGAGACAATATTGGACATTGGACATGCAAGCAGTTCCCTCGCACCATAGTGAATGATAAAACAAAGAAAATAATCAAAAGGTTAGAAATTTTGTGCAGATAAATTTTTTAAAAATTACAACATCTTACGAGTAACTGCTATGGAACAACATGTTAGAAGACAGAATTTGACAAATACAAAAACAGACACGAAAAAAAAAAAAAAGACACACAACATTGGCAACTTTTCCCATATTTGGGAAAGAAAGAAGAGTGACAACCAACTAAATCCCATTTTGCTTTCTCGTCAGTTTATACGGCCTCTTTGGATAAGCTAGTCTTTTTGCCCTAAAAAAAATTCACTTTCTAACATATATTTATATTTGAGTAGCTAATAATTTTAGCTGGAACAAAAAAAAAAAAGACCACTTAATCAAATTAGACCGTCCAATTAACGACGGTTACAAACCCATATGGAAAAAAGAAACAAAAAGATAGACAACAACGATAACCATTAGCAAAAAAGGCATCTTTACCCTACATAAGTATGCAACATAATGCGAATAAATGGTTGTATCCATCATATATGAAATTATACTTCAACAGCAAATGAGACATGACAAAAATGCTCACTAACTGAATGGGTCAACAACATTTCAATGAGCAAAGTGATGTAAGCCCAGTAGCTACCATCAACAAGCAGCAATCATATGCTCAATTGAGTAGGATCTTACCCTTTATATGACAGAGTATTTGCCTCGTTGAGCTCCACCAGGAAGCTGCAAAGCCTGATTTGTGATGTCTTCCAAAACACGCTTCAACTCGGCTTTACCTCTCTTAACAGATTGTTCACTGGGCCCCTCAATGAACAGGTAAAATTTGCGCTCTCCAGGTCCTGGGACCTTGCCTGGTGGGAAATACTGTCCCCTAGTGGTGATAGCAGCTCCAGTATAATCCTAAATTGGGCCCAAAGTCTCCTTGTGTGTGACTTTCCACCGAGCATTCTGGGGGAAATCATTTATCTCCAACTCTGCGTCATAATGCTCAGGCATTGCATCAGCATGTATCTTTGCTAAGTTATGCTGCAGGTTTATGGCGGCTAAAGCTCCCCGAGCAGCTGCCGCCTCTTTTGGAACATGGGGAACTGTTGTCACAGGAATGGCTGTTGCAGGCCCTGGTAATGGGAGATTAGTAACAGGTGGCAGAGGATGTGTAGCAGAGAAGGGAGTAGGTGATGCTGATGAATTTGTTTTGGACGCAGTAGCAAGAACTCGAACAATAGCAGCCTGATGTGAGATGTCACCCGCTGACTTTCTAATACCTTCGTCTTCATCTTCAGAATCTGATTGCACTTCATATCCATATTCTTTGGCTTGTGCTTTCTTTTCTGCTCTCCTCACTTCATCTTCCTCTTCATTAAACTTATAGTCACTTCCTCCAAAACCACTCGCATGAGCTTGCTTATGTCCTTGATTCACTTTCGCCTTAAAGCAGTCAGCAAGAGCTTTCAGGTCATCAGGAACAACTTGCTCAGACAACTCCAAAGCTTTCAGCAGATCTGGTGCATATTTTGCATCTTCCTCAGAAATAAATGTGATAGCACAACCCTTCCGGCCAGCTCGACCAGTACGTCCAACACGATGTACGTAATCTTCATAATGGTTTGGAACATCAAAATTAATCACCAGGTCAAGCTCCTTGACATCTAATCCCCTGGCAGCAACACTAGTTGCAACCAACAAATTGCATACATTGTTTTTGAAATCAGCAATTGTGGATTCACGGTCTGTCTGATCCTTAGCCCCAAGAAGAGAAAGGCATGGATAACCATGGGCAAGCAAATCCTTGAACAAAGTATCACATTTAACCTGTGAGTGAACAAATATCAAAACCTTTCCTTTCTCGTGCCATTCGCCTAATATTTCTAAGAGCCTCAAGAACCTCTCACTTTCTGGCCTCACCTCCACTAGCTGTGTTATGTCCTTGTTCACAACACTCCTCCCACCAACCTGTATTTCAACCGGTTTATTCAAAACCTTACGAGCCAGAATTTCAACCTGACGAGGGAAAGTGGCAGAGAAGAGAACAGTTTGCCGATCTTGGCCGAATGTTCTGAACAATTCGGGTGATTTGAGGTTCAAAGCCCATGTCAAACATTCGATCAGCCTCATCCATTACCAGATAAGTAACTCTACGCAGGTTAGTTATTTTTCCACCACTGGTACAAAGTATGTCAATCATTCTACCTGGAGTACAAACCACAATCTCAGTACCACGTTTCAACTCACTAATTTGTTGGGCGTCACCAGAACCTCCATAGACAGGTACACACCTGAGACCCAACACCTTTGCAAACTTCTTTATATCACGGAATCTGTTGAACAAGCTCCCTTGTAAGAGCCATTATAAGCCCAATTGGTCCATCTCCAGCAACAACAGGTGGCTGATCCTTGATGTGCCTCAACATTGGCAGAACAAAGGCCAGTGTTTTGCCTGACCCAGTTTTTGCAATGCCTATGCAGTCTCGATCACTCATAATTACAGGCAATGCTTGAGCTTGAATAGGCATCGGTTTTCCGTAGTTAAGCTTCTTTATTGTCTCCAACATTTTGCTAGTGAGTCCAGTCTGGTGCCACAATTTTACAGGCTTGGGCACATCCTTTCCGTGTATCTTCAACTCCAACTGCTTCCTGTATGCGGCAACTTCTGAAGGAGTCATCTTTGAGATCTCTCTCACTTCTATCTAAATTTTTTTCCTAAATGGTTCATAATCAATCTTTGAGTGGTCAACTATAGAAAGTTTATCAGCTTTTGTCTTCTTCACTCTTTTCATGAACTCATTGTCATCTTCATCTTCTTATGGATCCCCCTCATTTTCCAGATCTGCATAATCTGAGTCAGACTCTTCCCCAGGAATTATTCTCCCAACTGATTTATTTGATCCTTTCTTCAGCCGTTCACCATTACTTTGCTCATCCCCTTTATCCTTGGTTTTCAGGTCAGCACTTACATCAGCAATTGAAGGAGCCACATCATTATTCAGCTTTTCAACTTCAGGCAGTATCAAATTCATGAAAGCATCCAATGTATAAATTTCCTCATCTTCAGGAGCACCAGCTGTTCCATCCTGTAAATCAGGTGGAACTGCTCCATTACCAACATCAACCACCATCAAATCCCCTGAATCTTTATCAGCAAGCTTTTCACCACTATCTATATCCATGGCTGAATCTGGCTTCCCTGTATTGAGACCTTCTTCATCATCAGATTCCCCTTCAAGTGTCAACACCCTTCTAGACTTGGGTTCCTCAACATTTTCTTCACCCCGTTTTTCTCTCTCAACTTCTTCCCTCTTCCTCCTCAGCTCTTGCCACTCTTGAACTCTCCTCCTCCTCTTTTCCGTCTCTTCATCCAACTTCCTGTTTTCATCCTCCATCTCCTCTTCACGGGTTGGTTTTTTCTCTTTAGTATCTGAGTCATCTTCCCCACTCTTCTTCCTTGGGCTATCTTCAATATCATCACTGTGCCTGTTTGACTTGCTTGTGCTCCTTTCCCGCTCTCTCCTCTTGTAATCATCATCTTCTTTCCTATGCNTTCATCATCAGATTCCCCTTCAAGTGTCAACACCCTTCTAGACTTGGGTTCCTCAACACTTTCTTCACCCCGTTTTTCTCTCTCAACTTCTTCCCTCTTCCTCCTCAGCTCTTGCCACTCTTGAACTCTCCTCCTCCTCTTTTCGGTCTCTTCATCCAACTTCCTGTTTTCATCCTCCATCTCCTCTTCACGGGTTGGTTTTTTCTCTTTAGTATCTGAGTCATCTTCCCCACTCTTCTTCCTTGGGCTATCTTCAATATCATCACTGTGCCTGTTTGACTTGCTTGTGCTCCTTTCCCGCTCTCTCCTCTTGTAATCATCATCTTCTTTCCTATGCCGCTTCCTATCCCTCTCCCTCAAATCATCATCACCATAATCACTATCAACTTCCCTAAGTTTCTCCCTTCCCCTTTCACTCTCTCTCTCCCTCTCCCTCTCCTTCATATCTCTTTCCCTCTCCCTATCTTCCCTCCTTTCTCTTTCCCTCTCCCTCTCTCTTTCTTTCTCCCTCTCTCTCTCCTTGTCCCTGTCTTCCTTGTCCCTTTTCCTATCTCTACGCTTCTTCCTCTCCCTACCATGCCTATCTTCAGAATCATTACTCTTCTCCCTATCCTTCTCCCCCTCCATGCGCCTCTCTTCTCTATGCTTATCTGTTTCCCCATTTCTATCACGATCACGGTGACCCATCTTGGAATCATCCTCCTTCCTCTCAGAATCTTCCTTCCTAGATTTATGTTTTCCTTCCTCCATTGCTTTCTCCTATAAAAATTAAAACCCACATCAATTAGTAATCAAAAAATTCAAATTTGCAAAAAATAAATATTTCAAATTAGCAATCCTAACCCTACAAAAACTAACTATAAACCCTAGAACATGCACGCTGCTACATATATCAAAAACGGCATCCGCCCGTGTATCAAGAGCAACGAATAGTTCAATAGAAAAATTAATAAACGCAGTGGAACCAATCGAAGAGATCTGATCTGAGCATGCATTATTATTTGCGTACTGATAGAGTTTCAAATTAATACTAAGAGAGGATGGCAAAGGAGTAGCTTACCGGGAATGATAGTGTAACCGTCGACGCAGCCAACGCTGGCGATAGGGCTATGACGAAGAAGAAGAAGAACACTACTCTCTATTGGAACGGGAAATATCACAACAAAAATGAGAAACAAGAAGGTCGGTTCCCAATTCCCTGCATTATGGCGCCAAAGTCCTCTATTTTAATTGCCTTATATAGTTTTTTTTTTTTTTTTTATGTATGTCTACACCGTTACCAAGGGCTAAGGCCCAATCACTTCTAATTACGAAAAACCCTTTTATGCTTTTATGAATACAGCCTTCTAACAAGTATTATCACTTTTACACTCACTCTCTATTTGTATCCTTTTAGTTTGGTCTCGATCTAACTTGACATTTGGAGTCCAAGTGTCACCAACTTAGCTCTTAACTCATGTGTACTCCAGATTAGCTGCCCAACCCCATATCCAGTACCAACCTCATTCGTTGTTTGACCTCAANTCACAACAAAAATAAGAAACAAGAAGGTCGGTTCCCAATTCCCTGCATTATGGCGCCAAAGTCCTCTATTTTAATTGCCTTATATAGTTTTTTTTTTATGTATGTCTACACCGTTACCAAGGGCCAATAAGGCCCAATCACTTCTAATTACGAAAAACCCTTTATGATTTTATGAATACAGCCTTCTAACAAGTATTATCACTTTTACACTCACTCTCTATTTGCATCCTTTTAGTTTGGTCTCGATCTAACTTGACATTTGGAGTCCAAGTGTCACCAACTTAGCTCTTAACTCATGTGTACTCCAGATTAGCTGCCCAACCCCATATCCAGTACCAACCTCATTCGTTATTTGACCTCAAAACATGCATTGTCAATGTGTATTCCAATTTCAGCATTAGTTGTGGAGGATTATGACTTATGAGGCCATCTCCAAGATCCAAGAAAGGATACTTAAACGCTACAATATGGAGACAAAAGTAGTTGAAAATGGAAGGCAAGCAATTGACTTGTATCGTTGAGAGGAGCCCTTTGATGTAGTTTCTATGGGGTGATTGTTATCTTACAATCACAAAAAAATAGGGGGTAGCGCTACCCTTCATCCAATTGAGTAGGTTATGATGGGACCTACCTAGTGAATTTAGTGCAGTTGTAAAAATCTCAAAAAATTGAGTCTCCTAATATATGACATAACACATAATTTCTAATAAAATGCAAGAACATAAGGATATAGAAAAATGTGCCCAAAAACATTCAACTTTGGCCAAAAAAATAAAGTTTGATATGTTTTTCTATATCATGTCGTTCTTCCATTTTATAAAAAACTATCGAGATCTTTGCAACAATACAAAATTCACTAAGTAAATCTCATTGAAGCCCACTCAACTGGATGTGGGGTAGCACTACCCCTTATTTTTAGTGATGGTAGNTTTTTTTTTTTTTTTTTTTTTTATGGATAACAATATGCCTAAGATGAATGGTGTTGAGGTACTATATATATATATTACATTTTAGCACGGAAGCTCAAACCTAAGAATTCCGATCACAAACCTCTAAAAAATACATCACACTTAATGGCTTAATTTGCACATTTATTTTTAATACTTTATTGCCATGACCCATAGTCATGCATGTAATGAGTGAGATATATTGTTTCATATAATTCCTTATTGATTATGACTTGAAATTAACCTTCTGGTTATGTTAGGCAACAAAAGAACTGCGTGCTATGGTCGTTAATTGTGGGAGTCACTTCAGATACTAGCCCTGAAAGGGTTGGGTTGAGTTTATGGCTGCAGGTTTAGACAAATGCTCTCAGAAGCTTCTGACCAATGAAATGGTTAAAGAAGTCTTGCAAAAGCTCAAGAAATAGAACAATGGATTCATCTATCGGAGATATGTACGTGTGTATCGGTGTATGCATGAGACCATTAGCCCTTGTGATTTGGCCTTATGCATATGTGTACGAGACCATACTAGCCCTTATGTCATGTTATGGTAGGGTTAGTTTAGGTTATGTTATATTTTTCTTTCGTTGTTGTAAGCTCTTTCGAGATAATCAAGGGCTTATAAGTAAGGGTATTTTAGCACTTGTGTAAGCATGTAAATACTCTTTAGTTCAAACACTTGAGAAAATACGCATTTATCTCAGAAAAGAACAACATAAAATAGAGATTAACATTTGTAGAAATTCGAGTACTATCAGTGGATCCAAAGCAAAAACAAAATGCTTATAAATAGGTTTATGACATGAGTTACCAACAATACTATTCCACGGACTTCATATACATATCAAAATGACATGAAGCTCAAAGATAGAGAAAAAGAGAGAAAGAAGATTGTCCAATTTGAAGCAGCATTTCCCTATGACTTGAAATTTCATGACTGAAAAATATAACTCATGATCACAATCAGATTATTTATTAGATCAAAAATATAGGTAACAGTGATGCAGAGGGCAGAAAACCTATTCTCATTGGAATGAATTTTTTTTGCAATCTATGTAATATAATTAGGCGATCAATCACACTTGATGAAGGTCTTATTTGGTGGCCTCCGCGATTAGTCTACTTATTGTACTGGCTTGCTCTTTGGCGACTTCCACTAATTCCTCCTGCAACTCATTCCATCATATCAAAATTATGTCAAACACTCGGTTGCAAAAATAATAGTAGTTTCATTTGAATTGGAAAGAAAAAAGCTTAAACTGCTCAACTGAACTCAAATAGAGATAGGGATGACAATTTGATGCGAATCTAATGGGGCCCTGTAATTTTTACCTGAGGCGGGTATGGGGCAAACTAAATAGGGGCAGGTATAGAGATTTTAACAGGGCATTTGAAATGGCAGGGGATGGGGAATGCATTACCACCCCGCCTTGGAACCGTGTATATATATAAAGAATAAACAGCTAAATAAACCCTAATAAACAGCGATTTTAGTTTTCTTGAGGTGAGATATTCCCTTTTCTGTATGTCTAATGAGTTTGCTATTTCTAATGTCACTTCATGTTAGTCCTTTTTTTTTTTTTTTTTTTTTATAAAAGTTTTGTAGAATTTGGAGAGTTGTTCAATCAACATTGTAACTTCATAAATTGTTCTAATTCTAGGAGGCTGAGGCTTCTGTTTTTGTTTAATCATTATTTATATGATTTGTTGCTTGAGAACAATCTTGATGATGATGTTTCTTTCAGGATTATTTATATTATCTTGTTATTTCAATGTTATAATCTTAAACTTGAATTTCACTTAATATTTACAAGTTTACAATGGGTAAATATAATTCTGTTAAAAAAATATATATAAAAAAAAAAGATAGTTGCATGTGTTTATACGGGCTGGTAAACAGGGATGGGGACAAGATAATGGACATGCAACGAGGACAAGGATGGGGATCCTGATGAGTATACATCTGGGGACGGGGATGGGGCAAGTGGTTATTGATTGGAGCCGGGGAATGAGAACCCTGCACCATACCTACCCCATTGTCATTCTCAAATGGAGACATCTGCACAGTTATGATTCAAAAATTGTGCAAGTAGCATTATTCTATAAAAATATATAGGTTCTGGAGATCATTGGTAACGATACCTGCGCAGCTATTAGTCGTAGAGTTGTTCTCTTGCTAGTCTCCTGCAGTTCTCCAGCAAGCAAAATTTCATCCAAAATGAAGTATGCCTGCCAAGATCAAGCTTAACATTTAGTAATTGAATTTAAGTCGGAACTGAATAGAAAAAGAACAGCATTTTTCCCTCCATTTTAATTTTAGCGCATCCTTAACTAAAAGACTTCTGAGTTCATATGCACACACATTTTGATTCACAAAGTAGACTATAACTTCACAAAGGTTTTCTAGTCTAGAGACCCCACTAGGGATCCTCCTTCTTAGTTTAATAAAAAGGCAGATCTCATTTATCACAGAACCCCATAATTTGAACACAGCATTAGATTAATAAGATTTATTGTTCTTGACGAGATACCTAAATAGCTAGGAAGCACGGACACTTACACGGGAAATTCTAAAAAATGCAAAACACAACACGGCATGTATATGTATATATATACATTAGTCAAACAACACAAATAGAATTCTATGTAGATTCATATTTTATCAAAAAATGAACATTTACATCATATTCTCTCACAAAAAAAAAAATGAATAAAACCCCACTTGTATGAAATATTAATATCCTTTCAAAATATATACAATTACAAGGGATATTATCAAGTCATTCTAATCCATCCCACAACAAAAAAAGATAGTCAAGGGATATCACCTATTCATTCTAATATATCAATTTCTTAACATATTTACTGCATACAAGAAAAAAATTAAAGTTTGTTAATCTTGTTGATTGATCTCAATAACCTTTTCATGATAATTCTTATCTTCATCATCAATAAAAATCATGGCCTCCATTTATGGTTCATCAAGTGAGAGGTTAGCCTCTTCATAATAACAAAAAAAAAAAAAATGGAAAAAATGGCAAGCCGTGTCCAAGTTTTGACCAAGCTGTGTCAGCTGTGTGTCCAAGCCAAAATAAATAAATTTTTTTATTTGGACATGTCCGTACACGTGTCATGACTGTGTCCGTGTCCACAAAGTGTTGAACATACGGACACAGCAACAAACTACCGTGTCTATGCTTCCTAGCTAAATAGTTTAACTGAGGGTGCTATTAATTTGGAGACTTCAGGTTCAAGTCTTATAAGAATCTGATAATAGTGTTTATAGGAGGGGATGAGTTGCCGAGGCATTACTAGCATATTTGGTTTAGTGGTGGGAAGTTTTAGAATCACTTTTGGCTCCCAAAATCAAAAGCTACTCTTGGGCAGCAAAAGTGATTTTGGGAACTTCCTACCTTCAAACCAACTTAGTACTATGTATCCCAAGTTCAAATAAACTACATAAGAAGTTTTAAGGGTCATTGACAAAGCCCATTCTGGTAGTTTAAAGTATTAAATATGTAGTTGAGTGGTACTAAAGTCGTCTTCAAGGCTTGTGAGTTTTGTTTCAAATCTAAAATCATAACCAAAAATAAAATAAATAAATAAAGGTAATTTAAAGTACATGGAAAATTCTGAACAAGATGAAATGAGGTAACAAAGGAGAAACTGAATATAAATATATACCTTATGGAAATTGAAGATTAAATCCAGCTCGCAAACCTGATTAAAGAAAAGCAAAAATAAGTAGAGGCAAAGAAACACGAGACTTGAACCAATAACTAAACGGTTAGAAGCCGAGTGGTATTGAGGTTGGCTTGTGGGTTTCGTATTCGAACTAAAAGTCGTAGCCAATAAACAAAAAAAAAAAAAGNAAAGGAAACATGAGACTCTTAAATTCATTCAAAAGCAAGATATTAACAAGTGCCATTTCAAGGCTAGAGAGAGTACTCACACTGCCAAAATAGCGGTCCAGTGTCTCAACATAATGATGAATTATGGAGAGTGTCTCCAATTCATTGTCCTCCTCATCAATGCAGATGCAAAAGTAGAGGCTAGCATATCTAAACTTCAACCAAAACCAAGACAAGTACTCTCAATTCTAGTTATGTCTTTTATTTGGGAAAAAAATCAGCAAGAAATTCAAAAAATCTTGATCACTAACCTTTTATAAACAACTCTAAGTCCTCTCCACTCCACAAAGTTACAAAGCTTGGGAGTTCGAGGGAGAATTAGGCCACTTAACTCTCGAATTACCTTACAACATGAAGGATAGCAACAATAGCTTAATCAAATATTATATACACATAAGTTACATATAGGAGAACAATATGTAAAACCCATATCACAAGGCAATTAAACACTCTTTTAATGCCCACAACTTGTTCAGAGATATTTTAAAAAGGTTCGAATCCATGTTTTCTTATATCTTCAGCTAAACAATTTAATTAGTTATATATATATAATACTAAAAAAAACACTCCTTTATTGCCATCAACAGTGGGAGTGGAGAACCTTGCATGATTGCATCTATATTCTATAGCACTCACAGAGGAGACATTCAGAATATAAAATTTAAGGTTTTCTTGATAGGAAGATGGAAAATTGGAATGTTGAGAGTACTTGGAATTTCACTCCTTGGTCACATAGAGAGAGTACAAAAAGAAAATGAAGTAAATCTCATTTTTCTTATGCCAAGTAAAACTGTAAATTAATTCACATTTTGATTTTTCACATTGCCATTGTCCAAGTTCCCATTTTCAGATGTACGAAGCACACTTACTGATGATTCTCTTAACAAATAATGGAGAGGAAAAACCAGTATTGGTATCATGAATACTGGGTTCAAATATGATATACCTTGGATCTTTCCTTTTGAGAGTAAGGTGAGTACCATTTGGTCAGCCTCACTTTTCCCTGTCTACTGATGAGAAGGACAAACTGAATCTAATAAAAGAAATATAAAAAAAAAAAAAAAATTGCAAAAAACCCATTAGAACCATTCCTAATACATACAATAACAAATAATAGTTTCCTTTCAATTCAAACCCATAAATCTTCTAAAAAATGGGATTTGTATTGTATTGTATTGAATTAAACAGAGACTCAAAATAGTGATCTCAGACATACTATGGTGCATATGTGACTGTAAAGTTGATTTTGTTTTCTTGAGGAGTAACATCAAACACATTAAGTGCATATGGCATGACATTTGGTAGAGGCATTACCACTATGCTATGCATAATTACAATCCTATAAAAAACCTTTTGTGTATGGCAGTTTGGCACGCAATGAAAACTTAAAGAGACACCCAAATAGTTGAGCACGAAGATTTCATATTCAAAATTTATAGAATTTATGAAAAGAGAATGTCATCTTATTTTATATTGTGTAACCCAAAATTCCAAGAGATAAAAGGGGAGAACAAGGTATTTAAATCACTAGAAAACCAGAAATAAGGAGAAAGCCTTTACCATTGGTAATTTGTTATGGGAATTCAGAGGAACTCAAACTCTTGTTGTTTAGTGTTATTTTGCTTCCACTTTTCAGATTCGAGGGAATGGTATTCTTCTTCTTTTCCGCTATGTGATGTGTTAGTATTGAATGAACGCTCTGAAATCCGAACCCTCCTCCCAACATCACGGTCAAACTTAATTTGTTTGGCACAAAAATAGGTGGTGTCATTAACTAACTGTATAAATGGAATAAATATTTATGGTTTCACTTTTTTTTAATTAAAAATAATTATATACAAATCACACAATTAACAAAAATATTTTTTATTAAATTCAAATTCTCTTAACTATATATACAGTTGTGGACAGTGCCAAAATAAAACTCAAAATACTAATAACCATTAATGCGCCACATTAAGCTAGCCAGCCATCTATGTGCATCTTTGACAATGTGCACCGTAATCTATACCTACATGCTTTTTTCCTCCTTTTTTTTTTTAACTTTTGACTTGAACAATTTAAATTCGGATAGGGTAAGTGATATGGAAAAGAAAATTTGAATATAAGGTTAAGGTTGATTTAAGTCAAAGCTTCACATGCTTGTTTGAAAAAGTAACATGTAATAAATCTTCCATATTCTTATATGGTGCATTTTTTTTTTTTACGTTGGATGCCATTGGAGCACCAACAACCATAGAATAGGAAAAAGCACTAACACTTTTATTATTCTTATAGTATTATAGATTATTATTATTTTTTTGATATGACAACACTTTTATTTATTGGTTGGCATAATAAGGGGCTGTTTGCTTTCGAAAATGTTTCTTTATTTTCATTTTCAGTTTTCATTTCTTGAAATGCATTTTAATTTTTAGTTTCTAAATTTTAGGAAACATGTTTGGTTTGCAAGGCTGGAAACTGTTTCTAGAAAATGAAAATAATGGAAACATGTTTGGCATAAAAATTTCAAAAAATGAAAATTATGATAACATGTTTGGTTAATATATTTTCTATTAGTTTCTTGTCTATTTTCAATAAGGTTTTAGATAATTTATTTTCAATCACCATAATCACCATTCCACAAGTCATCTAACACAAACAAGAATTTTTTATCCCTCAAATTTTGCTTTAGTTCAACTTGAAGAAAATATGGATCTCTCCTGTCGTAAATCTTGGAAGTTACGAATTCTAAAAGAGTTTGGGTGACCTTAATAACATCAAAATCCTTTGAGACACATACCCAAGTTTTTAGATCAAAATGATCTTGCACTTCCTTATGATTGTAAAGAAATTGAGCAAGAGTTATTTTACCAACACCGCCCGTGCCTAAAATTGTAACCACGCCTATGTTACATTTGCATCTTCATTTGATAGCAGCATTTTCAGTAGTTTCTCCTTATCTTGGTCTCTACCAACCATGAGCGATTCATTTACCACCGAACTAGTAGGCGTTCTACGGGAAATAAAAACTGGACGGCCGGAAGAAATATCATGGCGATTTTGGAACTTTGTCCGATTACTATCTCAACCTTGTAAGGCATTAGCTTCGTGAGAAAAATAGACTGTTGTAGACGGAGTTTTATTTCAACTTTTCCTTTTCAATTTTGAACTGGTATTGCTCAATAGCCATTACTTTCTATTTTGAACTGGTATTGTTCAATAGCCATTACTTCATGCGGTTACCTATTTTCATAATTGTATGTTAGTTAACCATAGTTATTCAATATCCATTTATGGATTAGAAGTTTTGTTTTAATGATATAAGCTGACAAATCTGATATGTCCAAATTTTATTGGAGGGATATAAGAATTTCTCCAGAGAGGAAAGTAATCTAATAGATTTGAGCTTCAGCTCAACAAATGAAACAAGCAGTGATAATAAAAACAAATAAGACCGGTAATTTATAGAGTTACACCAGTAAGATAAAAGAAAGAATGGAACACCCTAAAAAGAAAACCTGGGTTCATCCCTTCCCCAAAGTAGACAGAGAAGAGCCTTGTCCAACTGATAAACTTCAAGACCCTAAGCACGAGCACTTGGAGGTTTGTATAACTTCTCCACCATCTTCCTGTATTTTGTAAAACACAGCAAAAATGCCTTTAGTCATTTACCATTTGTAAACAAGACAAAAATGTAGAAAATCCTCACCACTTATATAGCAAAGAGGTATGAACAATTATTACCTTCTTGATTGCTCCAAAGCTGTGCTGCTTGCGTATTTAGCGGCGAACTTATGTTTGGCTCTATTTATGGAAACAGAAAAAAGAAAAGAAATGTAAGGGCCATCGGATGTCTCAAGCAGCATTTTATTAAAAAAATCACTTTTGCATTTTAAGTTTACCTCCAAGCAAACTTTGCATAGATAGCAGAATTGTTCTCACATCATAAGCAGAAGATCATTTATCCTATAGGCAAAGAGGACAAAAGAAAATCATTATGCAACGGGTAAAATTATAAATCAATCTGTTCCAAGTGTCATGCCATTTCAGATTACCTGAAGAATGTCCAAGCATATATTTCCATGGAGATCTACATTAGGATGGAAGCAGGTTGTTTCAAACTTGACTTTTGGAGGTTTAAATGGGTAATCATTTGGAAAGGAAAGTGATAACTTGTACTCGGTTCCCTCGAAGAAGATAAAAATATATATATTTTTTTTCTGGGTTCCTGCACTTTTGTCTTTTTGGGGTGCCTGTGTGTGTGTAAGTTTTCAATTCCTTCTAGCTGCCAAACAAACAAATCCTAGTCATGAAAAAAAAAAAAAAATTAGGATATGGACTTCTTACCATCAAAGTGATCAAAATTCAGATTGTAACCTGCTTGATATAACCAATAACCAGAAGAAACAAGGAATTAGAGAAACAATAACCACAAAGAACGCTCAATTGTAAGAAATTTTAAAAGAAAAAAATAGCCTAATCAAGCAAAACATTACATAACTCGTCAACATTTATTGGGAAACAAACTAAGTCCAACTAAACCCTCTCCCTTTCCATAGGGAAAGCAGAGGCAAAGGAACCCATAAGGAAAATAGTAAAGAAAAGGGAAAAAGAACCACAATCAATACTCAATTCAGCTTAATGAGGTTGCTTATCAAAACATATAAATGGGAACCATGTAATCCGCACTTGAGAAAAGAATGAACTTGGATGATTTAGGGAAAGAACCACAAGACTGGTTCAAGCTTGAACTGCAGAACCATCGGGACGAAGAGAAGAAAACACTTAAAACCTATTTTCATTATATTTACAAAAAGGCCACCGCATTTCCACTTGTTTTCATTATAATTACAAAATTGCCACCGTGTTTTCATTTTTTTCATTTTCTGTTTTCAAAAATTTGAAAAGGGAACACTGAAAATAACTTTTTTCTGTTTTCAGATTTGGGCCCAATTTAAGAAATGTTTTCAACAAAACATTTTCATTAAACTCAACCAAACGCATTTTCAAGCCCATTTTCTGTTTTCACTGAAAATGAAAACAAGAAATGGCCAAAGCAAACATGTACTTTTAGGAACAACTAGGCTAGAATCAACTTACTAAGGGCAAAACAAGTGTTACTGCTCATATCAAATCTTGATCTTTTAGAATAATTGGTGACAGTACTTCAATTATTATATGGAAGTCAAAGCCCACAGATGCAATATGAAATAGTATAGATCCCCGTTGTGGACAAATTGACCTGGAATGATATGAATCAAAAAGAGTTTGAGTCTTTTCAATCCTCTGAATGTTGATCTGGTTGTCATTAAGCATATCAACGAGGACAGGAATTTCATAAGGAGACCCATCATAGTGTCCTTGGATCCACAAGGTAGGGTGTCCTTCCAAAATGCACTTCACATGATTCAGATTTGGGGAGATTTGGCCTTCCCTTTCTCTTTTGAGAAAGAGGAATCCCTGTGGAGGAAAGATTGGAGGTTTGAGCTAATTTTTGGTGACTTAGATCCTAAATTATTTCTGCACTGGGTAAAAACATTAGCTT
>QAOA01000520.1:3239-15598 GCA_003255065.1 Cercis canadensis
AAAATAAAATAGAATCATGATATTTGTTCAATCCCTTTCTGTTGAAAATTCATTCAATTTTGGTTGAGAATTTCTGTGCTGTGCACTGCAATAATTGCACTCCTTTCTAATTAGCCTAACACAGAAAAGGGAATGAAAGATGTAATCCTATTTCCTTGACCCTTTTTCAGATAACGTGGGAGGAGGAAAATCTTTGCCTAATTCATATAGGATATGCTTTGTTGTCAGTCTTTGTAGTTAAGAAACTTTCAACTCCTCACTTAAGATTAACAGGATTTCAATCAGTGACTTGTTTGCTTGGATTTGATACAGTTTTATGGGTTTTTATAAATTCAATTATTCAGTTGGTTAATGATGAAACCAAATTATTAAATTTGTAGAATTTTTTGTACAGGTTCTTGATCAATATGACACCAGTATGCCCTTTTGTCAAAGCTGCTCGCCCTGATGATAACTCTTCCAAAAAATCAGGTGAAAATTCAGTTAAACATCAGGTAGAGGTTGAGAGTAAGGTGAAGAAAGAGTTCAACGACTCAGCCAGTGCTTCTTCAAAGTGCCCTTTTGGATATGACTCTCAGACATTAAAGCTTGGTCCTCTTAGCTGGATGATATGCCAAGCATTTCTATTTGATAGTAGCAGATGTGTGCCTTGCTCTCATATTTTCTGCAAGTATGTATCATGCCCAAAATATATTTCTTGAATCTATATTACAGTTCTTTCTACTGGTTTCTAATGTCTATATAATTGAAATTAGGGCATGTATATCACGCTTCAATGACTGTCCATTATGCAGGGCTGATATCGAGAAGATCGAGCCTGATGAAAATCTTCAGGGTATGGTTGATCGCTTTATTGAAGGTCATGCTAGAATCAAATTACATAACTTTTTTTACCTTTTTTTACCTTTTTTTTTTTTTTTTTTTTTTTTTTTTTTTTTTTTTTTTTTTTTTTTTTTTTTTTTTTTTTTTTTTTTTTTTTTTTTTTTTTTTTTTNTATATAAATAACACAAACACACAACACAAGTGGTATAAGACTCTAAGGATATCCCAAAAAAGTTGAACTGGTCTAGGTTTTAATCTTTATTTTCCCATATCCTAATTTGAAAGTTTAGCTCTAATTATGTAATGATTAAAAAAAATGCATATAAATATCTTAAATATGAAAATTGTATAACTAAATATATGAAGTTTTTTTTTTTTTTTAATAGAAAAGATAGTTGAAAGTCTTTTCTTTTCTATTTTTCCTTTGAAATGAAACTTAAGTTTAAATTTGTCTTGTTTTGTTTTCTTAGTCAAATTAAATTTGAACTAACGAATTAACTTTGCTCAAGCATATCATTTTCTTTCAGAGTTTATATTTGATCGATTATTAGTATAAATTCTATGCACCATCAATTAATAAAAAAAAAAGTGTTGCATGATAAAGTCATTATACTATTTTACTTATAGTAAAAACTTTTAATATACTTTTCAATACATGATAGCACATGATTCACTAGCTAAATAAAATTTCTTTCCATTGGACTCCTAGGGTAGTTAATGGAGTAGCTCGTAGGCTTACTCAGTGAGAAAAATATAATCCTATTAATTTCATTTGGTTTGAGGATTCTCCAGTTATTCTTTTAGATGTATTTGCTTTTGATGCTTAATAAGAGTGATCTATATTCATATAAAAAAAATTAGTGAATCAAAATATAATTCTCTATGAATATGATAATCCTTATTCAAATAAGTTGTGTTCTCCTCCTAATCACTTGAGAAATTTTTAGAGAATATAGTATTATAGTTCACCACTTGAATTGTGCATTAAGATAATTGATAGTATGCCTTGCACTGAGAAGGAATTCAAGTCTCACCCAATTCGTTATGCAAGACATTCTATTAGTTTGGTATACAATTCAAGTGGTAGATTATGTTGACCTAAAAATTTCCTATTTTACCATAATAATCTTATGACTTATTCTTTACCTCTCAATTGATTGAATTGATACTTCTTTTTCAACCTCTCATCTTATATATATTGGTGATTAGAAAAAAAAAAAAAAAATAGATACTTTTAGCTGAAGACCAAATTAAACCTGCAACCTCAATCTTATAAAAAATTGGGTAATTTCTCAACATATATACTATTGGTGGAAACTCACAATATGAATAAAAGTATAAGGATTTTCTATTCTGTGTTAGGTGTCAAGCCGCCCGCACATCGACACAGAGACCAATACTAGTATGAATAAAATTACAAGGATACGATGATGATGATTTTGTGAAGTGTATCATTAATTTCATCCAATTGGATTGCTGAAAGTTGTCCCAATTGAAGTCACCCTCTCCATTCTTCTATGTTTCTAGGTTTGCGACAACATGAACAGCTATTACATCATTAAACTCTTTATTCTTGGAAAGCCACCAAAGCTAATGTTTTGTTCTCTCTATGTCTATCTCCTTTCGATATAACGAGTAATTGTGATCCCCCTTTACCAAGTTGGCTGATGCCATGAGGTCATTCAAGGCCAAAACTTAGCCAAAACAAAGGAAACAAAAAAGGCTCCCTATCAAAATTGTTGATGCCAATCCAATTTTTTCTTTCTCTTTCTCCTATTTTTTATTACACCTTTTTCCTCCACTCTGTAAACTAGTATTCCAATTTCTACAATATGCTTCAATAGATGAGTAGATGTTTCGTTTATTAATAATACTTGAGTCCCATTTTTTCTTCAAATATAAATATTTGATTCCCGTTAATGAAAAGACTCTCAAATTTATGTATATATCAATTTAAAAGTCCCTCAATTTCTCCATCACCTTGGTCTGACCAAAAACAAAGTTAATTATCCATACCTTCTTATGGCAAAATTAATCAAGTTCTCATAGTGAGAAGATACTCATGAGAAAATTCTTCTTGACTTGGCTAAAAATAATTCAAGGGAAATCTTTCCTATTGCCTATAATGGAAATTATTCTGAAATTCAATTCTAAATTATAATAATTCTCACCAATTTTTTCCCATTTCTTTCCTTTTCCATTCAATCTCACCAATCAAAGAGAAGATAAAGAATGAATTACGTGTACGGCTACCATATATGGATCATCATCCATTTGCAATTATTACAAGAGAACAAATCAACAAAAGAAGGAGAAAATGAAGAAAAAGGAAAGATGGAATACAATCGATGTACACTGAATGAATCATTATGGCCACCAGCAGTTGGATAACTTGTTGAAGCCAAAAATAAAGAATGAAAAAGAGAAAGAAAAGGGGAAGAAAATTCAATTTTCTTTTTAAAACATAGAGAGCACTAGAAATGTGAAATATTGTATGTATGTATGAGATATCGATACACTGAAAAAGGAATTATAAATTGAAGAAAGCATACAGAGGAAGAAACTTCATGTGATGAAAGCCCTTACGTTTGATTTCTCTTTTTCTCTCAAAACGAATAGTGTTTGTCTCTTTCTATCCCAACTTGGAGCCTAATGATGCAAGCAATCTTAGAAACTAGAAATGCATATCTCCTTCACACGCAAGAAGCTCCTCCTTTATATTACAAAGGTGATCTTGATGAGATAGACTAAATATTTGACTCTTATCATGAAAATTATTTGTTGCCAAAAGGAGAAAGAGGATATAGCTTCCTGTATAATTTTTTCCCTGTCATGCACAATAAAAAAAAATTGATACGATCTTAATAGAAAATAAGAGTAAAATATCTTTCTTGTCCTTGAATTATTTCTCAAATGTTACTTTAGTCTTTGATTTATTATTAATGTTACTTTAATTCTCAAATAATTACATTGCTCGCTAAATCGATCTTTTGTAGCACAAAAAACAATAACTTAAATGACCGAATTGATGGGCAGAGTGATTATTTTATGACTAAAATGACACTAAAAATAAATCAAAGACTAAAGTGATATTTGAAAAATAATTTAGGGACAAAAAATGTACTTAACTCTAAAAATAATAAAAGATGAGAAGAGACAAAAAGGAACCATGATTTTTTGCCCTAAAGTATACTACTAAATCGAGAATTCTTTTCTTTAATCTCCCCATCTTACGTATGAACTTGAGAAGTGCCAAAATATCATTATTTCTATGATTTTACTTTCTGGTGCAATTTCTATTCTTTTATGATTCACATGTTTTAGCATAGAAAATCACATGTATTGTCCGGTCAACGGAGGAAAAGAACACTAATAAAACTAATGAACTCAGCACGTAGAAAACTAAGTGATTGTGAGCAATTCAAGGATAAAAAGAAGTCAAGCAATAATAAGCATAAGCTAGTGATAATGGTTACTGCTTTCAAGCTAGCTTATCTGAAATTGAGAGGTATCGTATTTTGAATTTTTGATCACTTTAATTGGTAGGTGAGATATTCCATTGTCGTAACGCTTTTTTGGCCGTGCTCTCCATCTTTAATTTGACAATTGAAAATACTTCCNCAAGCAATAATAAGCATAAGCTAGTGATAATGGTTACTGTTTTCAAGCTAGCTTATCTGAAATTGAGAGGTATCGTATTTTGAATTTTTGATCACTTTAATTGGTAGGTGAGATATTCCATTGTCGTAACGCTTTTTTGGCCGTGCTCTCCATCTTTAATTTGACAATTGAAAATACTTCCAAATATATATGAAAAATTCATAAGCATTGAAACTTTCCAAAATGTACATGGGGAAATGGGATGCCCAAGACTATAGAGATTTTTTATTACCAACATTCTATATTCTTTCAATGTCAACATTTCAATTGTTCACATCTTAGATACCTCAGTATATTAATTCTCATAATAGTGCAAAAATATTGTTGTGCCAATTATACACCCTTAAGTCTTTGTTTTTTTTTTTTTAGAAGATAAGATATTTATATTATAATGTATATACATTTATTTTCAATAAACTTCCTGCTAGGAAAGAACAAACATTAAATATTTAAGTTGCTATAATACCATTATAATAATACCACAACCACAATGAAATAGACATGTTAGAATTTAATCTCGAGTCTTGAGAATTTCCCCAACTTTAAAGTATGTGAATATGACCACTTGAACTATTGCTCACAGTCAATACACCCGTAAATCTAATTAACTAAAATAAAAACCATACAATTAGAATTTGTTTGGAGATCTTATAAAGTTTAGGTTACTCTAATTTTCAGAATTTCTAGTTTTTCTTAAGTTCATTAGCTTTCAATTATATTAATTTGGCCCTTAATTAATATAATTCTCACAATCTAAAATATGACCTTTGCCAAAAAATGCTATTTCTCATTTATTAGAAATTTGTAATCGTGACATGTTTTTTTTTTGGTTTTAATCTAGGGTAACACACATAAACCGTATATAGAGAGCAGAGAAAGGGCACATGTAAATCAAAGGAATGAAGAGGAACATTCAATATTGTTAAAGTCTGTTATGATTGATAAATTAAACAAAAGGTTTAAAATATGTGATAACAAGGGTATTTATAGCCCCCATAGTAATACTGTAACCAAACACTGGATCAAATATCGAAACATGTATAAAATCCCCTAATTAATAAACAAAATCCCTAATCCTTCAATTTACAAGTTTAAGAAAATTCATTCCCATTTTGCATCAAAGGGGGACTTCACAATCTATGGAAAATGCTTAAGTATCAGTTAAAGAATTTTACAGTGTAGTGTAGCTTGCAACTGCGTAACAAGTAACAACTAACAATCACATTTTCATTCTCAACAACTTTAGATTTTTCAATTTATAATTAAACTCCAATATAGACCAGCTTCTCATAATTACTGATTTTTAAATGTGGACAAAACCAAGAGGAAATCAAGTATATATCACTGATCTTGAATTTGGAAAAATGGATCTGAAACCTCTTTTATCTTTCTCCTCTCTAATTTCTTGCAATAAGAGGCTAATATAATGTTGGTAGCAGCATCATATATTGCAAAACCCTATACCACCATTACACTCTTCCTGGTTGTGTATTTGTTTACCGGGAACATGATCATCGCGCAACCAATATTTCACCAGATTTTTTGTATAAACGACATCAAACCTGCCTCCGCCAATGAAATATATCAGTCCAACCTCAATAAACTCCTCACAACACTGTCGTCTAATGCAGCTACAGTAGGGTTTGGGAATTACACTAGTGGGGGCAATGATATCAGCAACAGCCATACCGTTTATGGCCAATATCTTTGCCGGCACGATGCTAGCAACGCCGTTTGCCAGTCAAGAGGTACTGCGGCGGTGTCCAAACAATGTGACAGCAGTAATCTGGTATGACTATTGTATGGTCTGATACTCAAATAAGAGCTTCTTTGGTACTGTGGCTACAAGGCCGGCCTGGCAAATGTACAATATTAAAACTTCTACGAACAATATAGAAGGCATTATTAAGGTTGAGGGATTTCTGCGTGCGTTGATTTCAACAGTGACAACGCTGGAGGAATCAGTCACGTTGTTTGCAGCGGTTGAATTTGAATTCAATGTTACTACTAAATTGTAGGGATTGGTGCAGTGTACCAGGGATATAACTGCTTCTAATTGCAATAACTGTTTGCTGGAATTATTAAGCACAGCTCCCAATTTCTACCATATTGGTATGCGGCTGGTTGCTCCAAGTTGCGTGATTAGGGTTGAAGATAGTCTTTTCTACGAGCTTAACCAAACAACAGGGTTTGTTTCCAGTCAGGGCAATGGTACAATTAATGATCTATGTCTTTTTCTTCCATTTTTCCCCCTTGGTTTCAAACATCCACACTGGAGTAGTCATGCTTAAATGTTACATCCACTGATCTGTACAGGTATTCATATGCAGGTGACAACAATACCCGAATCAAATATATAAAATTAAAAATGGGACACTGATATATAAAATATGCAAACACTATCTATAAGTTTCCTCATCCTCTGATAATTAATTCCTTGAATTTTCTTCTATCTTAAGTTCAAATAAAATTAAAACATGCAAAAATTATTGCTAAAACATTTAAATCCTTGGACATCTTAATCTTTTTCTTTCATATGTCAACCTGATTAGCATAGCCTGCTCTTTTTACGTAATGTTTTAACTTTTAGAGGATGTCCACTTTGTTCGTTCCCCTTACAGCGCAGGCATTAAAAAAAAGAAAAGCCAGTACGGCAACGATTTTGATAATTGCCATTACAAGCGCATTATGAGTGGCAGCTATTTTAGGTTGCATCTATCGCATGTGGTGCAGGCGTAGGAAAGGTAATTCTACAATTACTTTTATGTACTTGCAAAAGGTTATCCCACTTACTCAACTTTTCTATTGGATTATTTGTTCAAATAAAACTAAGTTTTTATTTATTTTTTTGATAGATGAGCTACAACCTGAGATCGGTAATTGTATTTTTTCAAGATGATACTCAAAGTGAGGACTCATTGAAGGCAGACCTTCCTATATTTCCTCTAAGTACAATACAGCATAGCACTAATCACTTTTCAAATGAATCAAAATTAGGACAAGGTGGATTTGGCTGCGTTTATAAGGTATTAATCGAGGGAATTCTTATGCAATGCATGTTTCAGCTTGTTCTTGTTTTATTTATTCTATTCATATTCTCATTGTAGAAAAAAAATATATAAAAAAGAATGTTCTCAGGGTACTTTACCAGATTGAAAGCATGTGGCTGTTAAAAGGCTCTCCAAAACTTCTAATCAAGGTTTGGAAGAATTCAGGAACGAAGTAATCTACATTGCCAAATTACAACATAGAAACCTAGTGAGAATCTTGGGTTGCTGCATAGAAGACAATGAGAAACTTCTTGTCTACGAGTACATGCCAAATGCAAGCCTCGACTTTCATCTCTTTGGTATGTATATATCAAACTCTTTCCTTCTGGGAAGCGATTGGGTGTGGGCGGTGGGAGCTCAAATAGGATGTCACGTAGAACTTCATATTTGCATTCAGCTGCTACTCATCCTAATTTGTATGATTCTCATATTTAATATATGTAAGGTATTCATAGCATCTTATGATAAACTCAGCTCATTCGTCATGGATACACATTTCAATGAGTCATATTGTTCTCATGAAATCATAGTTGAGTATTTCTAATCTGAAACAAGCAGGTTTATTTTGCTAATTATTTATTTGTACTTGAGTTTTTCGTAGTTAAATAACTTTTTCAATACTTTAAAGATATTGATACATTTGTTTATATATTCCTAGCATGGAAGTCCATTGTCTGCTTTGAAGCGCTTTAATTATTAAACTACTACTGATAATTCTATATTGAAGTCTAACTTTCGATGATTTTGCTCTTAATTAGATGAGGTAAAACGAAAATTACTAGACTGAAAATTGCGATTGAGCATTATTCATAGAATAGCTAGAAGACTTTGTTATTTACATGTGGATTCTAGACTTAGATTTATTCATTGAGACTTGAAGGCCAACAATATTATATTGGATCAAAAGATGAACCCAAAAAACTCAAATTTTGGATTGGAAAGAGCATTTGGAAAAAATAAGAGGCAGGGAAATACAAACAAAATTGTTGGAACATAGTGAATTTAGAATTACTAAAATCCATTCTTATGTGATATATACATTGTGATTTTTTAAACCAAATAATATTTGTTGATATTTTTATTGATAAATTCTTGTGTCAATTAAACACATGTGCTTGAGTTTCTATATTTAATAGGGCAGGACCATATCTGCACTAGAACTTTTCATTTTCACTTGACTTTAGGCCTAAAAGTTTCTTATTTACTTATTGATGACTAACATTATTGCTTCAATTTTGAATAGTGAATACATGTCTCTTGAATATGCTATGAAAGGAATTTTTTCAATAAAATCTTATGCTTTTAGTTTGAGAGTTCTTCTCCTAAAAATTATTAGTAAGAAAAGGAACAGTGGATTCGATCATTCAGAACCAGGTCAAAACCTCCTCATATATGTAAGTTTAGCCATCATTTTTGGACAATTTTTTCTTTTTCCGTTTTCTTTTAATTGAAAGGGGTGAAGAAAGGCTTTAAACCTTTAGACCAAACTTATAATGATGAAAATTTTGGAATTGCATACAGGCATGGAGATTATGGAATGAAGGGAAAGCTCTAATGTTGATGGATCCACTATTAGAAAATTCATGCACAGAGTGAAGTTGTAAAATGCATACACATTGGTTTGCTATGTGTTCAAGAGGATGCAGCAGATCGACCCATTGTGCCAACTGTCATTGTAATGCTGTCAAGTGATACCATGATTCTTCCCAACCCTAAGCAACCAGCTTTTTCTGTGGGAAGAGCGGTCACAAATCAAGAATCTACTGGAAGTAGGTCTAACAACCGTTTGGTTAATGAAGTAACAATTTCTAATATGGAACCTAGGTGAAAGCTGGAAACAGCGTCAGATTTTGGTTGATCTTCCTGTCTAAACTTGGGGCCGTACTTCTTATTGTGATAATTTATTAATTAATTGTTCTCTGATATGGACATGGTTGTTTATGTGAGTAGTTGCAGTTAACTGGCTATAAATATTGAAGTTTGAAGTGATTACAACTTGAAAACGAAACTGTACTATTTATCTCGAAAGTGTTCTCCGATTAACTATAACAATCTGACATAAGGTTGAGAAATGGGATACATGTTCATGTCATAAACCAAAATTACTTCTCAAATATAATAATACCACATGCATTCGTCAATCATTTGTGGTGTAATATGTTGGGGCATTTAACTACTGAGCCTATCTCTCAAGGAGAACTATTGAGTCTTGATGCAGAGAATCACAGTCAAGAACTCCAAATGAAAAATATGTTGGGGCATTTAACTACTGAGCCTATCTCTCAAGGAGAACAAAAGGGCTTTCATAAAAAGACATGTTCTTTTGTCTCATAGTCATGTTTCTAAATTGTGGTATCAACCACAATTGCAGCCTTCATGTTGCTGTTGCAGTGGTGACTACAATTGCATTGTGCCACAATTGTAGCCTGCATCGGCCACCATGACTTTAAGCACCAGTGAACTTCCGTTAAAATAATAGTCCCCATACTTGCTTGGTCAAAAGTGCCAAATTGAAGGATGCATCCCTAAAACCAGATCGTGACATGCAAAAACAAAGAAATTTTTTCCATTTAGCTTGGTGTATGTTCCAACTAATTACTTTTTATTTACACAACCTAGAATTTACCATCATCAAATTCAAAGCATTGTCAATTTTAAATTTGATCTTTTTAAAATTTATGTTTGGCTCGTATAAAATTAGATTATGAAATCAATTTTAAAGCTATTAAAAAATTGGTTTTTCAGCCTGGCCCATTTGTAATTGGGTTGGCCCAATGTTAATTTTCTTTTCTTTTTCATATACTACTTCCCTTTTTTGTATTTTTAATTAATTTTTCTATTTTAAAAATAATTTAATTCAAAAAATAGTAAAATAATAATAATATGGCCCACCACTATATATATATATGGCTAGGCCCAGCTCAACTAGCCCAAAAAATAGGTTAGGTTAAAAATTGGACTTTTTTGATTCAGCCCAATATGACAATGTTTTAACTCTCTTACAATGATTTTTGGGTAGAGACATATAAGAGTACATAATTTTCTGAAGAAAAGTAGTGCTTTTAGGCTCTTGTTAAGCTAAAATCATTGGGGATAGTACTAACTCCCATCCAATTTGGTGGCTTTTGTTGGGATCTACCTGGTAAATTTGCTATTATTGTAAAAGTTTTGAAAATTTAAATTACTCAATATGTGTTAGAAGATATAGTTTTTTAGTATTTTTTTGGGCATGTTTTTTTTGTATGACACCGTTCTTGCATTTTATAAGGAATTGTATGTTTTGTCACATACTGAATTTTTTGAGATATTTGTAATGACATCAAATTCACTTGGTGGGTTTGAAATGCACCCAACTGGATGGAAGGGTAGCACTACCCCCTCCATTTTTGGTGATAATAAAATAGCAATCACCTACTTTTTTATCCATATGAGAATTAAGAATTACTTGACATTTTACAAAGGACACAACTTAGGTAAAGTTTCATAGGTGCTGGTGGTGTTGTTCTCCTATTAAAATATTACATGTGTATTAATTTTACAACTCAACACCACCTCATCTCTCTTTTAATATTTCTCAAAATATCATATGACCCCAACACCTAATTTCTCTCTATTTCCCACCCACCACTGCATCCCTCCTTCCTTCTGCAACAATGACTGCCAATTTATAAACTTCCTTCTGCAACAATGGCTGCCAATTTATAGACTATTTTATTAAAGCAACTGTTTTCTAGACGAGAACTGCCGAGAATAGCAACCCCGTCGCAGGCAGTGCATTTAGAATTGTCCCTTTGTTTCCTCCCTCCCTCTCTTCATTGCAACTGTTGTGCTTCTCTTCCACTGCACGAGTGTATACTATTTCCCACCCACCACTGCATCCCTCCTTCCTTCTGCAACAATGGCTGCCAATTTATAAACTTCCTTCTGCAACAATGGCTGCCAATTTATAGACTATTTTATTAAAGCAACTGTTTTTCTAGACGTGAACTGCCGAGAATAGCAACCCCGTCGCAGGCAGTGCATTTAGAATTGTCCCTTTGTTTCCTCCCTCCCTCTCTTCATTGCAACTGTTGTGCTTCTCTTCCACTGCACGAGTGTATTCATGGCTTCTAACCTCTCTTTCTACCCAATTCAATTTTTTTCCACGCCTAAAAATTTCACCAAATCCTGTCAAAGAATTCCGCTGATTTTACCTTCGACATGGATTTCTCATCCCAAAAATGCTTCAGCTAAAACCACTTCGACCTTCAGAAGAGGACCATTGGCTGTAGATGCCATTAAGGAGGAATTGATTGAATCCCAGAATTCAGAGTCGACCCAGAATACCCAAACCACCCCTCATCTTCCAAACTGGTTCTCGTTGTTGGTGGCTCAGGAGGTGTTGGTTATAAGATCAATTTTTGTCCTTTCTCTGCTATTACAATTGTTCTAAAAATTATTGTTGAGTGGCTTTTATACCCACCTTTTAAATATCCTTTACTTAATTATTTGATTGTTTATTGAGATTAATCATCTAATGTGATCTTTTATGTTAAATTGTAGGTTTCATAGGTTAGAATGAAGAATTGGGAAGTTTTTGGGACATAATTTAAGGGTTGCGGCGCTTAAAACCTAGAGTCGCGGCCCCTGGAGCATGAAACTTAAAACCAGGACAGCAGCTCAGGGGTGCACCCCTCAAAATGCAGAGGTGCGGCGCCCGAAAGTGTAAAAAAGCATGTTTCTTCCAGCGAGTCAAAGGTGCAGCGCCCAATCTTCAGAGGTGCGGTGCCCGTACTTGTTTTTGCAGATGTGACTTAAATTCTTCTAGTTTTAGGGCTTTGGAGGAAG